>VYXB01003347.1:1025517-1114477 GCA_013397135.1 Pachyramphus minor | reverse complement strand
TACAGGGACTGTGCTGGTAAATCCCTGGATTCAGGGACTGTGCTGGTAAATCCCTGGATTCAGGGACTGTGCTGGTAAATCCCTGGGTACAGGGGTGTGCTGGTAAATCCCTGGATACAGGGACTGTGCTGGTAAATCCCTGGATACAGGGATGTGCTGGTAAATCCCTGGACACAGGGACTGTGCTGGTAAATCCCTGGATTCAGGGACTGTGCTGGTAAATCCCTGGGTACAGGGGTGTGCTGGTAAATCCCTGGATTCAGGGACTGTGCTGGTAAATCCCTGGATTCAGGGATGTTTGTTGGAACTGTTACACTTCTGAGCTGGATCCTGGCATTCCCCTCGTGTACAGGTCTCCTGAGATCCCCCACTGTGCACTTTGTGAGGGTCTCTGGGGAAACTTGAGGGCTAATCCTCTTCTTTGCTGAACCTCAAAGATTAACAGAGGAGGGACAGTGGAAAGGAAAATCTGTCCCTGGAGATATTATGATCTAAGGTCTATATGCAGTTTCTCAGAAAAATGTTCTAATGGTTTTGGTGTCAAAAATCTGCTTTTAAAATAGAATTTAAATATTTAGTCATTTGTCTTGGCCTGGTTTCAGCTTTTTAAATCCTGAAATGTAGTTTTTTTATGTTTATAATTTTTGTCTTAAAAATGACAACAGCTGAACTAAAGGTTTCTGTGTTCAAACCATGAAGAGATACTTTTCTTTTCCATACCTATAAAATGTTACCTTATCACTAGACCTGACCTTCTAGATCTAAGGCCAATATTCCTTTATAAAAGAGACTGAGATGGGGAAAATTAAAGTTTATTGATAGAATCCCAATAATAATATTTATCTGTGGAGACACTGGCATTTCATTTTTGCAATATTGAGGTGAAATGCTTCATCAGTATACTGGATGGTGTGGGAGCAGTTTTCCTCTAAAACCTGCTAGTAGCTGTTGAGGACTCCTCCTCATCAAAGACAAGGAGATATTTTGGCTGAGAACAGTGATTTTGGGGGTAGCTGGATTATCTAATTATTGGCATGTGTCTGGTTTTATTCACTCCAGAACTTTGATTTGTAGTGATTTCTTTAGTTCTTCTGCTCCCTCAAGCTCAAGACAGACTGTCCATTTTAGAATGTCAGATCCCTGTCTAGAGTGGAGTTTTCATGTGCCAGCAAGGTGAGGGGTTTGGTTGAGATGCTTTGAAAGGTGCCCATGGACAGTGTTAATCCCACAGCAAAGTGTGCAACTGTCCCCCTGTAAATTCAGACAAATGCTCCAGGGTGTGAGGCTCAGGCACCACTGACACAGCAGTGCAGGCTGAACTCAGCCCTGTGTGCCCCCAGGAACCCATCAGGGGGGTCTGTGGGTTAATGATGATGAAGTGCAAGGCACAGAGCAGAACCCCTCTGGTGATTTTTCAGGAGCACTGCCGTGAGTCAGCGGCACAGGACCGTGTCCCTCAAGGTTACATCTGCAGGAGAGGACAACAAGCAGAGCAGTCTGTTGGGCTGAGCATGAGAGCACACGTTCAGCAAATTCCCTGCCCTTATCTTGGGTTGTTTATGGCTCCTCTGGGAGGATTATGACCTTCTATCTCCTTTCTGTGGAGGGTGGATTTTGTATTGAAAACATCCTTTCCTACAGAAGTGTCACAGCCACTTGGAGTCAATTTTATAAACCTTACTTCTCAAAATGCAGTACCAGCAGACTTTTTTTTCACTTACAATGGTGACAAATCCAATAACTATGGAGTGCATTAACCTCTCTGCTGCTGAGATTTTATGTATTTTGCTGTTTGTTTTCTGAATTTATTTGTTTGAATCGGATCTAACCACTGAGAAACTAAAAACCTCAAGTTTAAGTGTAGACTACTATAAACTACTGTTTTCCAGGCTCTTGTACTGACATGCCATTGCTGCAGGGCAAATGTGTATGTGGTTACTCTGGATTATAGTTCTGTCCTTCTAATTGTTGAGGGCGAAATGTATCTTTTAACTGACTTGTGTGTACTAAGGTCAGTTCCTATGATTTCTATTAGGAGTGGAAGCTATATTTTGTTTTGGAGAAAGTTATCTGTCATTTCTCTCTTCCTGCAAAACAGTCTTTCCAACAGAATGCTTTTACCTCAGCCTCTACCCGTGCTGTCTTTCAAGAATGGTCCTTTAATTTTGTTACAGCTTCTAAGACATTCTGGTGCTGAAATGGGACAAAGAAGCATCTCACTCTAAACAGTTTCTGTCTCAGACATCCTTTAGCATAATGCTGGAACTCTCAACTTTTTGAAAAACAGAAGGAATTTTTAAAACTAAGACACTGGATTGGGTCTAGCTGTGATGGAGCTTAGGGATTTGTTACTTTTGCTGTAGGTAAGAAGTTCTTATAAGAAGAATATTGACAATTTTCTCAGTGTCAGATGGAATAAGTCAAAAAGTAATTGGATTCAATTACTGCAAAGTTGCAAGTTGATTTGTGTAAGACACTAGGAAAATTAAATGATGAAAGTTGCGAAGCACTGGAAGATGTATCCAAGGAGGCTTCGAATTTCCTTTACTGTACATTTTTAGCAACAAATTAGATTGAAATCAATCAGGAACGGTCTTGAAATATTTATCCAACTGTTGTGCAAGGGGAAGAACCTGCTGACCTTTTGAGTCTTCCTTTTCTATGATAATCTGTCTCAAAAATCAATTCCTGCTATTTTGCTTACAAGAATTCAGCTTCTAAAATCCTCCTGTGTGTCAAGCTGCTTTTGTGACTGTTTCCCACTTTATTTTTCTTATTTTTCATGGTTTGTTTGATTTTTGTCTCACACTTGTGAAGGTGTGTTGGCTTTAAGAAGACACATCTGGATGGAGAATAATGGTTTCCTATGTTGAAAATATTGAGATTTCTAGAACATTTTAATCTACTTATGAAGAAGGAAAACTAAAGTTTTTTTTTTCCAAACAAACTCCATAGATTTGGGGTAAGGTCAAAGTAAAATATTCATTCTGATATGTTTGGCATGTTTTGATGCCTATCACACGTGGACAGACAGATGTGGAATCAAGAGGGAGGAGGAAAATACTGGTGTTGTCATAAGAAGGCAAGGCCCACGTTGTGGGTTCTGAACAAACACAAGAGAACTGCTTGTTAATGCAATGCTGACGTGTGTTTGGAGGGCAGACCCAAGTGTGAGAGTGGGCTCTGAGCAGCCCCCAAACCACTGCAGTCTGTGCTGCTCCCCGTGCCAGTGCCCAGCTTTTGATGTGGCTGCCACATGAGCACAGCTTTGCCAGCACTGAACTGGGCAAACTTTTCATTAGAAAGAAAATTGTCAGCCACTGCTTTTACACACTTCCAAGAACGAGTCCTTCCCTCCACCCCGCCCCAATACTGTTCTTTGCAGGGAGGAAAACTTTCTGGGTAGAAATCTGATTTCTTGGTTGTGTGAGCAACAAGAACTGGACAGATAGGGATTTGCTGCCTCGATGATAGAAGTGCTGATAGCAAGGCCAGGACCTCTTTTGGCTGCAGAGATAGTTTTGGGTGCTCATTTTCTGGTATGATAGACAGGTGTCTTGATTAACACTGTCAGCCCTCAGGTGATGACAGTGATGAGAGCAGGAAGAGAAAATAAATCAGTTAATGAAGTTGTGTGAGTCAGTGCTGGGTATCCATGTTAGAATAAGGTTTTTTCACCCTCCTGGCAGGATGCATGACCTCATGTGCCCACAGGAGACTACATGTTGGATCTGTTCCATTTTGTGTAATTTTGAAATTCATGAAGTTCATTGGAAGGATTAATTATGTATAAGGCATGTGTCTGCATGTTCTTTTCATCTGTGAATGTTCCCCTGCACACAGTTATTAGGGGTCTGATTGGACTGAACATTTTGACAAGAACTCTGTGACAAAAGGGGCCCATTAGTCTTTGAAGTCAAGGGCCAAGGAAGAGGAGTGCCAGTAACATCAGTAATGACCTCATTTAACTTGTGACAGAGTACAAGATAATCATGAAAGGTCATTGTAATATAGCTGGGTTTTATTCTATATGCAACACAGCTCAGGTTTCAGCCAGGCTGTGTTGCAGATTTAATGGATGTGAAACCCTCTTCTGTTCACATGCAGGAAGGATGGACAGAACAAGACAACAACTGGAAAGATCCTTCCCTGTCTCATATACTTAAAAGTGAATTAGCAAAGAGCCAGAAACAATGAAAGACTTTTGATCTCCTGTGAGTTTTTTATGGGAAATTTAGTTTTTTACTAAAGAAGCAATCTTATCAAAAGAAAAAAAAAAGAGTAGTTTCCATAGAAAATGTTGTCTTTTCATCATAGCTGTAAAACACAAAGATTTCTCTTTTCAGTCAGAACTGAAAAGCTGTAGGGACAAACAATCTGTTCAAAATTGCCAGGGGAAAACAAAATATAGTCTGCATTAATAGAACATTTCTGTGAACAGATAATACAATTATCCAGCTCACTTTAACAGTAGCAGGCAAAGAGTAAGCTTTGGAAATCCCTTCTGCACAACCTTTAGTTACACCTAAAGTAACAAAACTTTTGGGAAAGAAAAGAAAATAAGCAAAACAAACCCAACTCAATTGTCTTTTTCACACTCTTTCCTTGTATTTTGTCCTCTTATGACCCTTTACACTTTAGATTTTGAAACAGATTTATCTAAAAGTACAAAAATACCATAAACCAGATAATTCTAGTATTTTTGCCCCTGTGGGAGACAAGAATTACTGGAAATATCTTGGAGTAAAGCTACACTCAGAGGAAGGATCTCTCCATGCAGTCCTCTGAGATTTGGGTATTTTCCAAAGGCCTTGGGTCAATGTCAAACTTGTGTGTTACTGGTGAGGTTCAGCTTTTGAGTACTGACACTGTAGTTTCCATGAGGTGTCCATGGGCTGTCATTCTCTCCTCTGCTTTGCCTCTTAGCTGTGTCTTTTCAACACTTAACACTTATGGTTTCAGCAGTTTCCACCTGAGGTTTGCAGATGTCTCCAGTTAGGATGAATTGTCATCCATATGGGCAGACTTCTGTTTCCTCAGATTTTTGGAATAGAGAATATCTTGCCATCAGCACAAGAAAGGATGATATTTTCTTTGTTTAAACCTTGTTGGGAATGTTTTGAACAGATGCAGCCCACAAGTGCCTAATTTCCAAAAGCAGCTCTAGATTGTGCCATCAGCTTATTTCCCTTCTGTAGAAAATGGGCTTTGTGTTTGTGTTTTAAGCAGCAAGCTGTCTGACAGCCAAGGTTGCATGGACAGACATTTAGGTGAGACCTGCATACTGAGGATGCCAGACACAGCTCTGGGGAGCTGGGGCTCCTCAGAGGTGAGAAACCTCCCCATGGTGTCAGAACTGAAGTGACCCTGCAAGAAACCTGCGACCCCTGATCCTACACCGAGCACACCACAGATAGGAGACCAGTGAGCAGGAGAAGGGTAATGATGTAAGGGCTTGTTTATGCCTCATGCACAGCAGACAAAGTTATTTGGACATCCACATGCTTTTCTGATTTCTTCATAGTGTTTGGTGTTACGTAAGTACCAGTGACAGTAACCACCATGTGCTCAACATTCTCCATTGATCTCATCCACACTGTCTGACTTTCCACACAGCAGTGACTAAACTTTGGGGATCCTGCTTTGGGATGCTTTGATTGCAGAATAAATCATGGTACAGATTTTCTTTTGATACTTCATAGTCTTCATCAAGAGTTTTTGAAGTGATATTTGTAATTCCCACTTCTAAAACAATGAGCAACACTACAAATTTTAGTTCCACAGGTCTGCTTTAATATCCAAATGTTAGACTCTTATTTCACAACAGCTGGATGTTTGAAAACATTCAAGTGTGTAGAAATACTGTTAGACTAATTTAAATGTCCCACAGTCAAGCCTTGCAGTTGTTTTCTTGCAACACGTGTCTCTTACTGGAAGCAAAACAAGTGGGGCTAGTGGAAAACATGTGACTCTACCCATTATTTACATCCCCTTTCCACCCCTGCCAGCCAACACAGTTTGAACATGAAAGTCACTAGAGAACAGCAGCCTATAAATATTCAGAGAAATCCAGGCAGGGCAAAAATGTTGCAAAAACCTTTGCCTAACAGTTCACAGAGCCTGTGAGCTGGGACTAACCACTGCTGGCCAGGGACAGAGCCTGGATTCAAACAAAGACTGATTGTAATTTTGTGGTTGGACATGAATGTTTTGCACAACACTGATTGAGGCCACTTTGAAAACTGGGCCAGGGTTGTAAAATAACCTATTTACTGCAGTGTGCATTGTATTTGAAAACACAATGGAGCCTTGTAGATTCTAACTGGGCTTGGTAGAGACCTTGCAGCTGAAAAAGCCTCTTCTGGCTATGAGGAGTCTTGTGGGACCTTGCTTATTTTACTTGTTGCCTTTGATTAGGTGAAGTAAAGTGAATTAAAAACAAAGCAAGGAATTGGGTATTTTTAAGTTCTAATTCCAATTTTTCCATTGATTTTTCTCTTTGACCTTTGGCAAGTCACTTAACCCTTTGGCCCTTTGATTTCTTACACAAAGAAACGGAATAAGAGTGTGCTACTCAGGCAGCTCAGTGTGGTGACTAATGAATTAATGGTAATGAATTAATAATTGTAAAGCCTGCAGTACATACAAAGCCTTGTGTTAGTGGTAAATGTTACAGGAGTCTCAGGAGTCTGTACAGCATTGTCTGTGTATGATGAAGTCACCTCCCACTGATTAACTTTGTGGCCTCAGTTGAACCCAGGCTTGAGGTTGAGGGTTGAACTTGTGGCTCTGGCACCAGCACTGTGGTGATTCTGCCTGAGGCAGCACACGAGCAACTGGACTCTTAGTTGTAAGCAGGTGTTGAAAGATGCAGGTTTGCTCTTTCTGAGCTCTGCACAGGGCTGGCAGTGCCTGAGCTCCACTGACCTTTGTGGAGCTCCTTCAGAGCCTGGCAGACAGTCAGTGGCACCTGGAACAAGGCAAAAACCTTGTTCTCCTCTGTGGAGCAAGCTGAGGAAACTCAGGCATCCCAAGGACATCCCCAGTCTAACTAAGGAGCAGGGGAGCAAAGGCTGCTCACAGGACAGTGGTGTAACCTGCCTGCCCAGGCTCCTCCAGTGCAAAAGGAGTAAGTGGGGCTGCTTGGAACTGTTGTTCCCCTGAAGCTGTTGATCAGCCTTTTCATTAGGCAGTTGATTGTGTTGCTTCCATCCTTTCTGTTGTGTCTTGCACAGCAGCTCTAATCACCTGCCTGCCCTGGAAATAGTAATTTGAGATCTGAAAGAAAAAGTGTTGTCTGTAGAGACTGAGCCTTGGCTGAGGGACTGTTCTTGTCACCCTGCTGAGACTTGGCTGCTTGTGGCAAGCTGAGCAAACCAGGGCTTTCAGTAGTTAACATGTAATAGGCACCCTGATCCCTTTTCCAGTCATTTTGGGATCTGAGAGAGAACCTAGTGAAAATACTTGCTTGGGTATAAAAATAATAAAGTGCAGGTCCTGACTAAATTTCAATAGCAAAAGCAAAAAAGGGAGGGAATAGACAGGTATTGTAGATAATTCACTGCAACAAATTTGCTTTCAAATGTAACTTTGGCTTCTTTCTCACATGGTTAGGACCTAACTGCTACAAATCTACTCTGCATGATCTGCCTCCATATATTTATATGTCGTCTGTGTGACTTCCACACAGAACAAGCCATGATAGAAATCTTTCATTTAATTAAAATTGATTTTAAAATTCCCTTGATCAATAATGAGTTAAAATTCATCCTAGCAGTGATGGGAACAGCAAACCTTCTGAGAAAAGCTTTCAGGCCAGTGGTTTTGGCTTTAGAGACTGGGTCTTGCCTGAAATTATCCCTTTCTTGGCTCCAGGCTCCGTGGTGCTTGGCACACTATGGTTTCCCCTATAGCCCAGCTTGTCAACCACCCATATGAAAAGCCAAGACATCCAGACTAAAGGTCTCTTTCTTTTTCTGCCTTTTTCAGTGTAGATGCTTTAAACATAAACTCTTTATAGCATCTATTGTCATCAGTTTGGTAATGCCTACTGGGCTTCAAAAGGAAATCAGAATCTTGTGGAAAATGACCCAATATTTCTTCTTTGATTCCTACACTGCAGCCTATCTAAACCTTTTGAAGTGCTTGCTCAGATGGCAAAATGGGGCAAATTATTAGTAAAGTGAGATTTAACTGCTGAGTTTTAAAGATTGCGAAAGGGTCCCTCCACATTTAAGTTTTATTCCCCTGCAGAAGAAAGACCCAAAGCAAATATGTATAATATAAAAGCACGTGGTTTATGTAACCTTGCTTAACAGAAATTGGAGAGATTAATAAATGACAGTAATACTGTTGTTCACACTCCAGGGGGCTTCGTAATTAATTGTCTCAAGCCACCTTCACTGAGAGATACTTTACCAAAAGTGCTGTGATCAAGGAAAATGAAGAGGCTGGAGGACCCACTCAGTGCTGGTCCTCTCCTGAGAGCTATTCAGTTGGTCCCACACCAGCATTCCTGTTTTAGTGATGAGAACTTTATTCCTGATCAGGCAACTGGATCACTCTGCTTCACTTCCTTGGAAGCCACGTTGGCCTGAGGTAATGAATTAACACCAGGGATCTGACAGCAGGATGGAGGCTCTTGTTAACTCTGGACTAGAGTTAACAGTGCAACTCTGTGTAATTAATGTGTAAATAACACCAGTTTACATAGTTCATAGAGAGCAAAACCAGAAGAGGAGTGCTTTGAACAGGAATTGCAGAAAACCAGTCCAAACAGATCAGTCCAGTGTCAAACAGGGAGGAAAAGAAATGTCAGCTGTAGTAGAGAGGTCTCTCATGATCTTGGATTGAATGGGCCTATATTCCCTAGTTAGGGGAAACTGGTTTATTGAATTGCTCATTTGCATCTTGTGTGGAATATATTGTGAGCTGATTTGCTGTTGGGTCTTTTCTCTATTTTTATTGTAATTAATTATATTATATTTTATTTTTATTATTCTGAAACATTGAAAGTATTGTGTCAAATCAGTAAATGTTGTGATAGTGGGACTTCCCTTGCCACTTGAAAGAAAATTTCAGCCCAGGGGGGCTGGTAAAACTCACGACAGACACCTTCATGTTAATGAGAGAAGTAACAGTTTCCTAATAAAAGGATTTTAAACCCTGAAAGATTACAAATCTTAACCAACAGAAGGTATTTAAATTGCCTCTCTATTGAGAGTCTGTGCTTGAATAATGATAAATCATTCCACCCTCTGTAGCACTGGTGAAGTCCCAACCCCTCCCTGCAGCTGCTCCTTCCAGGAGTGCCCAGTGCCCGGTGGTGGAGCTGGGCTGGGGTCACCTGTGTGACATGAGGCCCTGGGCTGTGGAGCTGTTCAGGCCTGTGTGCTGCCATGAGTTCAGCCCAGTGCCAGGAACAGACTCTGAGTGTCCCACCTTCCCTGCTCCCACCTCCAGACAGCTCTGCCTGCAAACATTCCTTGGCTTTTGGCTTTTCCTTTTCATACCTACATTATCACGTTTTTACAGTCAAGTGGCCAAACCTTACTCATTTTACTTTCTGATGAGAAACATTTTTCACAGCTCTGCTTGGTAATAGAATTAGCTGCTTGGTGCTTTTCAGCCATGCAGTAGTGATTAGGGACATGGTTTTTGCTTGCTGCAGCCCCGTTTCTCTGAGCACCTTGGATTCATTGCAGGAAAATTCCATGCTGTTCCCCAGACCAGACTTTAGGCCACCCTGCACTCTGGTACCCTGTGTCTCAGTGTGCTTCTTCTGTGCTTTCAGGTGACTAGAACTATTGCTTTTGCATTTCTCCATTCTCCCTTTTCCCTCTCTGCTCCCAAACAACCAAAAAAACTTTGCAGGTGATGTGTTCTGGCTATTGATTTCTTTGTCTTGTTTTCCTTGGTACTGGAAATGGAAAGTAGTGCCTCTGAAAAAAACAGTAGATGAAACACAAATTCATTAATTTGCTTATTTATATTGAAAAGAAATTGAGTAGCTGTCTGAATTTTTTGGTTTTCTCAAACAGTTCCTTCTTGGGGGCATATTCTTGTGGGAAGAAGACTATTGGCAGAAGGATAGCAAAGCATCTACTTTATTTTGCTTTCTACTCTCCTGCTACACTATTCCACAGAGGAGCATAAGGCTGTTAGATCCTTGCTGATATTGTAGTTCCAGTGACTGTGCAAAGAAATGTCAAAATGTTAATACAGTCATCAAGAGCTCCCATGTTGCCTCAGCTATTTGAATTGATTTCAGAGACTTCTGATCAGAGGAACTGTTCCTTGCTTGGAGTTTAAATATGCTTTATTTTCCATGAAGGCATTTTGGAGCCTCTACCTTCCTTCCTGAAGTCATAGTTGGGAGAACATTTGCCAACTTAAACAACCCCCATTTTCCCTCCTCACCCACACACCTGCTATTTGTTTCTCTCTGCTCCATCCTTGTCATTGTGCCATTACAGTTGTTGCTCGTTTTCACAAGGGAACTGGGTCCATAAAGCTGAGGTAATTTAAGAGAAATAAAAGACAAATGTAATTGCCTGAATTTTCATTTTGGCCAGTGTGGGTGTGCTAATATCCAGGTATTAAAACAAAAGCTTTCCCATATTTCAGGATGAAGAATGGCCAGTGCCTGGATCTGAAGATGATGTGAGGAGCAGGACCTCTGAACAGCCTGATGCCACCTCCCCCTGCCACAATGGGAAGCTCAGTAGGGCCCACTCCAGAGATTTGTTGTGAGTAACCATCACCACCTCCTGGGTGGGAAATTTTGTCCTATTTACCTTGTCATAATTTTATTACCTAACGTAATTTCAAGTTCTCTTAACAAGCTCATTAAAAGATATGTGTTTTTCTATAATACAAGTAAGAATATGTATCATCTTAGCTATGGAGAAACGTTGGTTATTTCCTACATCTAATTGTATTTTGACTGGAGATGAAAATGGACAGGGCTTCCCAGAAGAAAGCTTGACCCTGCACAAAACTGTATTGGAGGCAATTTAAGGATTATAGTTTGTGCTTTCTGAAATAATTGCCTGTTGTGTGGAAAATTCAGTTGGCAAAAAGTCCACAAAATTGGCCAGAGAGAGAGAGAGATTCCATTACTTTCAATCATCAAACAGTTGGTTTAGATGAAAGGCCTTGTTGTCTTTGTCTTACAGTTTCTGTCTCAACCTTATTACTTGTGAGCCATGTAGTTGTAGTCTTAGATCTGAAAACAGCACCAAAGCTGTGGCAAATAACTTTCAAAGCCTTGGCAGATTATTTTATTTGGTGTTTCTGGTGTGGTGTATTTGATGTGTTGGAAAATGGCTTTTAGAGCTTACCTGTTTCAAAGACAGACATCTTAGATAGTGGTGTGAGGAAGCTGAGAGAAAGGAAACCCAGCAAGAGCTGCTGCTGCTGTGTCCAATTTCCCAGTGCATCCTTTTTAGTGGGTCACTGGAACACACCTTGAGCTCTGGTACTCTCTGGAGTTCCCCTGTGGTTTCTTTTTGTCTCTTCCTCTCAGGACCCTTTTGACCATCTGTGGCTTGTGGAGAATATGAAAGCTCCTTCCTGTGTCCAAGATCAATAGCTTTAAAAACAGAGCACAAGAAGCCACTAATCATCTTTTCCACCAGGCGTGATTAATTTCTGAAGTGCTTCTGCTACTTTCCTTTGAAGTTCCCTTTCCATTTCATTTTTATTTTATATTTTTTTTCAGCAAGTGTCCAAAACTCAGAGGCCCACACCCACATGTGTCCTGCAAGAGGCTGGGGCTGGCAAGGACTCCTCTGGAGTCTCTGCTGTTTGGATGTGGGTGGGCCAGAGCACTTTTTGGAAAGCTCTCCCAGATCCTGGAAATAAGATTTCCAAAGCCAGTTGAGATGTTTCTCAAAGCACCCTGGCTTCAGTGGAAAGCAGTGCTCCTTTCCTGTCTGAACCTTGGATTGAGAAGAGAAGGAAAAAGGAGGGGGAGGAGAAAACACCCCAAACAGCCCCACTACAAGCTTTAATTGAATGTGGTTCAGTTCCTCAGCCACACCAACTGAGAAACAAAGTGGCTGAGAGAAGCTACATCCCCACAGCCACCTCCTCTCTATGTGAGTAAAGAAGACATTCCAGCAGTGCTGAGGCTGAGCCAGGAAAAGATTTGTTTAATTATTATTATATTTTTTCAGTGTTATTTTTAAAGTTAAGTCATCTACAAATCCACCTGGTCTCTCTTCCCACTTCTCCTGCACTCCACAGCAACACCAAGGGCTGCTATTACTGCAGCAGTCTTCTTGCAGAAGGAGAAATTCCACATGATGTGTGTGAATAGGTTTCCTGGAATTCTGAGACTACACAAATTCAACACTGTCATCTTTGCAAGTACCAAAAAATGGTTGTACTGTAAATGGTTGATGTGGTATTGGCTCAGTCAGCAATGAACATGCCAACATCAGTGAGGGTATGTTCAGCATTGCTTCCAGTTGTACTGGGCTGGAATTTTCTAATGCATCTTTGGCACTCTAAGAGGTGTCCTCACGTACAAGCCATCAATGGCTGACTTGTAGCTGATTGTTGCCCACTTTGCAGGTACAAATAACCATATGCACAGATTTCCTCCTCTGCACAGACATTCTTCATGATCAGACTTTGAAAAGGAATTATATTGCATGTGTATATTAAATTATGTGCTACTCTTGTAAGACTGAATGTTAGGTAGGGAAGGCATCCATAATCTGTTGCCAGGATAGTCCTGTTTGAAAACAGGACTTGGCTCCTATTTATATTTAATATAGTGGATTTGTTTATTTTTTGTTCCTGCACATCTCAGTCATAACCACTTCTGGCTGCCCCAGGAGCTGTGAGGCTCTGTGGAAAGCTCTGCTCATTTTTGCAGCATTAGGTAAGGGTGGGACAGAAATGTAATGAGGAGCCTCGTGCTGGCAACATTTGCTACCCAAAAGTACCAGCCTGTGGATTTCTGGGCATCTGTGCTCGAGAGGAGGCACCTGCTCATGTAAGGTGTGCTCTGTAAAGACTGGCTGATGGCCCAGTTGGAAAGGAAGGATTCACACATGTAAGAAGAATTACCTGTTGAAGGCACAGCAGTGAGCAGAGCTTGTGGCTGTGCAACACTGGAATAACAGGGATGGGCAGGAAACCCCTGCAGCAGGAAAGGAGAATGTGCACAGAAAATGAAAATGTTCTGTAGTGATTGCAGCAAACTGCTAATGTGCAAAACAGAGGCAAGTGGTTCTGTCAGTGGGAAATGTGTTTGCTGCTGCCACTTGAGGGTGACCCACTTACAAAGCAGTTGAATGATGACAGTAGACATCAGTAAGGCTAGAACTAAATAGATACAGCTGTAGACATCTTCATCAAGGAGACTATCCCAGGAAGCAAGTGTGTTAGGGAATCTAGGCCTTGCTTCTAGTAAATACTGGATGCAGTTTCTCCTGATCTTACAGGAGATGTGTGTTTTTCAAACTGAGTGTAAATATAATATCCCATTTAATCTATTTTCCCTTGTTTCTGTCCCATCCATCCTGTTTCTGCTGTGAATTCTAAGATGCTTTTCATCTCCCAGAATGGGATGAGATCTCTTGTCTCTGGGCACTTCTTGTTGTAGGGTTTCCTGGCTAAAGCTGGTGCCTCTCCCTCCTTGTGGATGCATGTTCAGAGGGAATCACGACCAGTGTGATTTGGACTGTAAGCATAAACTGTGGCTTTTATGGCCTTGTAAGAATCAGGAATCAATCATCCTTCATTGAATTATGTCCTAATAATATAGAAGTATTTATATATTTTTTCGCATTAGAGAAGGAAAAAAGAACTATTAGTCCTTATATTGAATTTTCCTGTGCCCAGTGTGAAACAGTTTCCTGCATGATGGTCCCCAATCTGTGTTCAGAATCACACACAGATGATATGATATTCATTTGGCTGATAGCCAGATAAAGACTTAAAGTGAAACTTTGTCCCCAAGAAAGAAAATGGCAGCATTGCCAACTCAAGGCTTGGATTATTCCTGAGCCCATCCATGGGTTTATTGCATAGGAAAGCATGTGATTCCCAGACTGGCTGTTACTGCAGAGGCCATTTGAAACCATCAACTCCCGTTGCTTTGAACTGTCCTAATTTCAAAACAGGCATGTGATCTTCTGTACTAATTCCAAAGTGAAGGAAACAATTCTGTGGCTGCAAACTTGCATTAAGTACCGAGTTTAATTCTAATTCACACACTTTGGGATGAGTTGTGACCCCCTAAGGCTCACCAAGACCCCCTTGGAAAGAATGGGGCCATTCAATTAGAGAGGGGGGATGTTAGTCTTTGGGAAAAGACTGCCAATCCAGGAATTCCCCTCTTTCTCCTCATGTCCCATAATGCTATTCCTTAAGGAGTCTCTGCACAATAGATTTTATCCTTAACTGTCCATTTATGGCCAAGGCATCCTCACCCCTGCTGCAGCAGCTCTGGGCAAGGAATATGGGGTACAAGGGCATGTGCTGGAAGGTGCAGGATATTTTACAGGCTCGTTCTTTTCCCAGTGATGCTCCATCACTGTATAGTTATTGTCTTGTTATTTTCCTCCCAGCTTGTGTTCCTGTACCTCAGCCCACAGACTGCAGAACTGAGGACCTGATCCACAGCTAAAGCCTCTTTTCTGGCTTCTTTACGTTTTGTTTTGCCCCTGGTGCCAGAGCAGCAAGGGCACAGCATGTGACTGGCATTCAGCCTCATCAGTGGCAGTGTTTTCCCAGTCTGAAAAGCAAGGAAAGGTTAAGATGGCAGAATATGAGGTCTTACATTGATTGTTTGGGTGATATTTGTTTAATATAATGAATAATACTAAGCTGCTTCCTCCCCCCCTTTCCTCATCCATTACATGTTTTCTTTCCTGTTTCTGGAGGGTTTGAGGATGAAGCTGTAGTCTCACTGAAGTTACTAAGAGTAGAGTTTCATCACACCCACACAAATGGTGGTTGGTGGTGCACTGTTGCTGTACAAACATTTCACTGAATCTGTAGCCACTGTATTAAGCTGCATTTTCTCCCTGAATGGTTTTAAAATGGTTTGCAAGAGAGGATTTGAGGCCCTTCAAGTCTCACCCCAACCTCCAGTAAAATTAATGTTGCTACTGAACATTTTGGGTGGAAAAGTAATGCTAAAAAATTTCCTTGAAAAGCCTATGAATATAAAAATGTAAAAGGGTTTATGGCTTTTTAGTGTCTTTATCTTATGCCTGGGAATGCCCTTCTGGATCCACGTGTGAAATGGTGGGGGCTCTTCTTTCACTTTAAAACAATTTATTTTCTTCTTGTGGAGGAATAAGCTTTGCAAAAAGAAGTGAGATAAAGAGAGATGAAGAGACTGTAAAGGATAGAGGGTGGAGTGCTGATACTGGCACATGCACAGGTCTGGTTTTGTGCCTAACTGAAGCATGGTGTGCCTCTGTAATGCAGTGCCTGCCTTGGCACAAGAGCTCCCTAATATTCATGGAAGTTATAAAGCACATGAAAATATATTTCTTCCTCTTTCCTGCCTTCCCCCCTTCTTTTGAAACCTCAAGGTGTTGAGTGGTGCTCACTATAGCACTCGGTTTGTTACCACCCATTCACACCTCTGTGAGTGCTGTCCCCACCTCCCCTCACACTTCCCTGGCTGTAACGATGTGTTGCAGAAATAAATTGTGGTGCACAATGAGTGCGTAGAAAGAACAAGAGGGTATTTAAAAGCTGAGAAATCAGAGAGCTGGTGTGGAAGGAGAGAGATGGAAGTGCTTTTGGCACACGGAGCTGGTAGTGTATTATAATTCAAGCTAGATGTCTGCTGTGCTGCAGTGATTATAACATTCATTTGAATGCTGGAAGTTGAGTTTAACAGAAAAGGATTGGGAAGCCCAGGTCTTGGGGTGCTGTTTGAGAGCTTGGGAGATCATAGGTGGCTTTTCTGCTTTCCTTTAGGATCCATAGGAAAAGAAGAATTTTAACTTTTTGTTGTTGAGTTTTGTTTTCGTTTTGGTTTTTTGGGGCTTTGTTTTTTTCCTCTCCACTCAGGTCTGTAACCAGTGAAGGTCTTGGAAAGATACTGTTCAGTCATGGATCCTAAAAAATCCCACTCAGCACCTTGGAGATTTTCCTTGGTGTGAAGAAAGAGAGAGAGAGAAATGAGTTGAAATAAACATTTAGCGTTTGAGCCACACAATTGTAACACTTTCCTTCAGTTGCACATCTCTTTGGGAAGATTGTGCCCCTTGATCACACTTTGAATGAAGCAAGGCTGTGCTTTGCATTCACAGCACAAGCAGACACGAGGCACCTTTCGCATTCCATGTGCAAACCTCCTTTGCTCGCTCCTCAGAAGCTGGTGGTGAAGGAGATAGCACGAAACTTCATTATTTTCTTTCCAATTTCGTTAAATTTCAGTGAGCTCCCAATCAGAAATGATGGCTTGCCCTTAAAGAGCTGCTGGTACTTGACAAGTGTGTGGCAGTACTTCATTAATTACCAGCAGCCCTTCCCAGCACAACCTCAGTTAGGTGGAATATTTGTTCAGCGCACATAATTATCTCTCTGTCGTTCTCTCTCTCGTATCGATTCATGTGGAAAATATGATTAAAACATGAACATCTACAAATGATTCAGAATAACAAGAGAGGAAAGGCCATTGTTTTTTTGCACTGACTATACTAGATTACTATAATTACAGCTGAATGGTTATACATTTCACTGTGGCCCCCCCAAGACCGTGCTCATTCACAGCCTCCATGTACCGTTTAAAAGGAGAGATGTTTAGAAGAAATATCCTCTTAAGACTGTTTCTTTGACCTGTTAGGGGCCTTTACCTTGGCACTTGTACATGTAATCTCTGGCATAGGGTCATGCAAAGTGGGGGTAGGGCTTGGGAAAGAAACACCAACCCTTCAGACATCTGTTGTGGTGCTGGGGCCAAGAGCGGAGGGGAGGCTGTGCCAGTTCGGCAGCCGCTCCCGCAGATTGCAGTCGGGCTGCTTTCGTGCCAGCGTTAATAATGTGGGCTCCCCGCTGGGTGGGTGGCACTGCCAGATTCCTAATTAGAATCCACTAAAAGCAGCACAAGGTGAACTGGTCATTTCTTTCCCCCCCCCCCCCGTCTCCATCTCTTCTCCCAGCAGGTTTGTTTAACCTTGTTTTGATTTCGGCCGCGTAGCCCCATGGAGGGGAGTGGGGCAGGGCCCTGTGTGCTCTTGCCTTGGTCTCAAATTGAGCAACTGGAAATTTCGATCTGCTGAACCCCTCAGGAAGGCCTGACTCACTGTGGTGTGCGTGGAGATGACAGAACTAATTTCACACTTCATCCATTGTGCACTGTGGGTTCACTTGTTGTTTGCTCTTGCAGCTGGTGCAGACTCCTGAGACAGGACATCGTTATCCTCTTCTGGTGTGAAATGGGCTACGCTGGAAGAGCCCAGTTCAGAGGGCAAGAACATGTTATGTGTATCCCATTGGCAGCTCTTGCTTGCTCTTAAGAGGCTGTAAATACTCTTCCAGAGGTCTTGTTTGCTCCTGAATAGCTTCAGGCTGCTTTTTCATAAAATGGCTCAGGTTGGAAGGGCCATTAAAGATTATCTTGATTCAACCACCCTGCCATGGGTGCTCAAAGCCCCATCCAACCTGGCCTTGAACACTTCCAGGGATGGAGAAGCTACAACTTTTCTTTTTGGTTCGTTATGGATCAATCAGACAATTTGGAAATCCTTGAAAAGGTTCTGACAACTCAGGCTGAGAAATAATTCAGTTGTAGGATTGTTGACTTAAATTGTTGGTGGTGTGGGTAGATGTGCTTATCTGGGAGAACAAGCTTGGAGGCAGGCAGGACACAGGCACAGCTTGGAGAAACCAGCCCAGAGTAGCACAAACCAGCCCGAGTGCACTGCAGCCACCCCTCTCCCACTGGATGGTGGCACATCCTGGGATCTCTGTTGTCAAGGAAAGGATGGGAAGTTTCTGCAAGATGGAATAACAATTTGAATAACAGGATGAGGGTTTTGGGTTCTTGGCCGCTCCTCTACCCCTTCAGTTTTCTTAAGAAGGGGCCTTGTACAAGTTTATTACAGATCTGTTTCTCTGGTTATTTAATGAAGGAATGGGTTTAGCTGGAGCGAAACGCAGGCAAAATGCAACATGCAAAACATAAGTGCAGCAGGAACTGCAGAGCTGGGCCTGAAATTGCCATCACTGGTCCCCTCAAAGGAATGTACTGGGCTTTTTTCTGGACATGAAACAAGGCATTCAGCTTTTGCTTGTAAGGTTTGAGTTGCAAACCTGGAGCTCAGGCTGCACGAAGTTGCTTATGAATCAAAAGGAGTCCCATGAACTCTTGCCAGCTGAAATTTCTGACTTTTCCTTGGCTTTACGTTTAATTTGCTGTTAGAAAACCTGTGATCAAGTCTTCTCCTGTGAGCCAGAAGTAGCCAACTACTCAGCAACCTTTCTCATCACCAGATTAAATGAAATCCTTCATACTGTCCTGCCTTTTGATCAGTAATTCAGTATGATGAATATTCCAGTAATTGTGAATGTAGAACAATGACTTTTCTGTCCAGAAGTATTTTAAGACAACTGCACTGCCCTCTGCAAATAGCACTTGACTCTCTGACTTCAAGATGGAAGGGAAATTCCCCTTCTTGGTGTCCACAAAATACTTACCTTTGACCACTAAATACCTTCTAGTCAACACGTTATTTCAATTCCTTTCTATTTGTGACCTATAAAATAGAACAATGCCAACTCTCTTTTTTGGCTATCTACTAACCTCAGCACAATATTTATAATAAATATTTTGGAAAATTCCTATAACACGTGTGGATATAAATGAGAAAGAGCTGAAAAGATGAAAATACTCCTGGTTTCTGACAGGGTGAGAGAGGAAGGGGGTAAAAAGAAAAGAAGATTTTATGAGAGACGGCAAATGTGTATCTTTTGTTTGGTAATATGGGATCCATGTAATGTCTCTGAAATGGCCACAGTTAAAGTTCATGCTACATTAGGAAAGCAAAGTGGTTTACATTGAAACTTAATAGAAGTCAATTGTGTTTGAAACATCTGATGCAGAAATAAAACACCTTATGTTTTATGGGAGCGAGGAGCTGCGTATTTGGCACTCGTTCTTCTCTCTAAACACGTGTGCTGCCTCTATCAGTTTGAGATAATCCAGCTCTGGCTCCTGCCCAGGCACTCCTCCCAACCAGAATTACGTGAGACACGTTGAGCTCACTGCACACACACACACTCCCTCTTGGGCCACTTATTACCTCGAGTGAGAAGCAGTTGTCACCTTCCACCAGGACACCATGTCCCAAGAGAATATTATTAACAATGGATTTCTTTTTCTTTCATCCATCAGTTCTTTTCTTTCTTTGGGAAGAGCTTGGGTGTTTTCCCCTTATATTTTTTTCTGTTGCTTAATGTTTACTCATCAAACTCTTGAAGTTCATGTTGGAGCACAATCTCTAGGACTGCTGTTGTTTGACCCATTTCCCTAAACACCCGGAAAATGTGGTTTCAGTGACAAAGCCTCTCTGTTTTATAGGTAGGAATGGTCATGAACTGATCCCCCAGCTGAACTAAGGTTTCCTGTGGACACCTTCCAACTTCTGTTGCCTTCCAGCCAATTACATGCTTATTTTCCTAATCCTCTATTTGACAGGCCCAGATTTGTACATTTTTGCATTCAGGATGAAATTCTTTGCTGCATTAGCTGTGTGCAGGCACTCTCACCTCTGGAGTGTCGGGGGATCTAAACACAGGGAGTCAGGCCCTGAGAACATAATCTAGAATTTGCAAATATTAATGCACTTCTGCACCCTCTTCTTTCTGAGGGCCTGAAAGTCAATTTAATTAGCTATTGAAGTGTTCTATTTGGTAGATTAGTTAGGATTTGGGTTTTAAGACAGGATTAATGTTTTGTTCCTACAAGGTTATATGGCAAGAGAACTGAAAATAATAACCAGAACTCCAAATCCATAGTTCAGTGCTGTCACTATTGCTTCAGTTCTCCTCCCTTTAAATATCAATGCCTTCACTGGGACCAAGTAGCAAATGCTATCCAATCACTTATGTATATGAAGTCCAAACTAGGTTACTCAATAATTTTAGGTAAATGACACATTTGTTTAGGTAAGTTAATGTGTCAAAATTTATCTGATGCTCTCTGATAAAATAATTAAAAAACACCCAAGAAGATATGTGCTCATCAGCCACAGTTAAGATCATATGCATTTAGCCTAATTGTTCATAATAATGCTTTTACTGTTCCACGTGAATCTTAATATTTGATGGAAAATTAATCTGAAGTGTTTTGTTTAAAAGTCTGTATAAGTTTTCTACAGCTAGCAGTGGTTAGACCTAGGAACATTTCCTATGCTTTTAGAGTATTTTAATGGGATGTTAAGGATAGAATTAGGATAGGCCCTTTTTTCAGTTAATGTAAACTAAGATTTGTCAAAAGTCTTGATCCATGCAAGAAATGGAGATCAGGTCTATATATTTGTATATTAAAACATGTTCTCCTAACAGCTATTTCTGTTTAATAGAAATTGGTCAGTTTTGTACCTGTTTCATAAATAGGAAAAAAATACGTTTTGTGAAACAATCCAAAGAGTGGAAAACTTCATCGTGAAGGGGAATGTGATAAAGCAGTGAACTTTTTGTGTCCAATTTTTAAACTGTGCTCTAGCATTTCCTTTCCTAGGGGATTAATTTCCACAGCACTGGAGCTGTAAGCCACCTTCTGTTACCAGGCTTTGTTTTTGTTGGCTCTCTCAGAGGTTTTCCTTTTTTCCTTTACAAAACTTTGGTGAGTGTGTGAAGACATTCTGGTGAGCTGTGCATGGCAGTGTGAGGAAGGTGAATCTGCCTGTAGAGAGGAAAGGGTGTTGTTCTGCAGGCTTCAGGAGTACTCTGCACAGTAAGATATTTGTCATGAGTGAGGAAACAGGCTCTGCCCCAGAAGGAGTTAAGTGCTTAAGCAGAGAGCTATGGAGAATGTAGAGCTGTATTTTGAAGTCTAGTGCTCTCAGAATCGTGGTATCATGGAATGGTTTAGGCTGGAAGGGACCTTAAAGACCACCTTATTCCAACACCCTGCCATGGACCCCTTCCACTAGCCCAGGTTGCTCCAATCCCCATCCAACCTGGCCTTGGACACTTCCAGGGATGGGGCAGCCACAGCTTCTCTTGGCAGCCTCTGAGTAAAGAATTTCCTCCTAACACCTAATCTAAGCTTCTCCTCTTTCAGTTTAAAATCATTCCCCCTTGTCCTATCTCGATGTCTTGAATATGTCTTCAAGATTCAAAAGTCTGTGATATGAGATTTCTTCCTGGTTTTAGCTATGGCTACTCAAGGCTTTGAGCAGTTGTGGGGCTTTTTGTTGTGGCTTTTTTTGTTTGTTTGGTCATTGTTTTTGGGGGGTGGTTTTGGTTTGTTTGGGTTTTCTTTTTGAGTTTTGGGGTTTTTTTATAACACAAGGATGATTCATTTTGAGGTTTTCAGTGTTTCCATTTCTATCCTTATTTGTCCATCTTCTTCTTTCTTTTTTAGAAGCAAATTCTAATGTAAGCAAGACAATGAAATAAGAATACTCCCTCCCATGTTAGTGGAAATTCAAAACCATTTGAATACACTGCATAAAGCAGGAATCACAAGTTTTCTTACATCAACGTTAATATTGTCATAAAAAACAGACAATGGTGTGGCTAAATGTCAGTCCTACTTGGATTTTATCAGTTTTTTTCCTAAAGCCACAGTTCTTGGCATTCTAGGACTAGGTGAATTGCAGGTCCTCATCCCAGGTGGAAAAGAGAATTTTGGACCTAGAGCAAAGCTAGGAATTTAAAACTTGAAAAGATATGACTATTGGTTAAAATTTTGTTTGTTTGTTTTAAAATTTATTATTATTGGGGTTTGTTTGTTTGTTTGTTTTTTTCAGAATAACTTTGTGACCTTAAGTCCTGACTCCTCACCTTTGAATGCCCAGTTTGACAACACCAGAGTAATCTGAAGTGGAAAGCCATTCCTGGTAGGGAAGGCTGACCCAAACAGCCCAGCTCTGCCATGGTGTGGGCTCTGTCAGTAGGTCAGTCAGTAAAAGTGAACCTCAATATTGCCAAAGGCCGGAGGAAGAAAGCAATTCCCTGGACAGACTGGGTCCACGCTGCAGTCAGCAGGACAGGAGCCCTTCCTCCCCCTGCACTCCTTGGCCATATGGGCAGCTTATGTGTGAGCCCTGTGGCCCGGGGCTGAGGAGCACCATGGCCCCACAGCTGTCTGCCAGAGTGCTGCTGTCAGCAGCCACCTCCGGCCTGCAGCACACTCTGCTCCCCTGCGCTCCAAAAGCCAAGTCCCAGCGGGGTTCCCTGGCCCAATCCCTTGAAGACTGAGTCTCCCCGAGCAGGAGCTTTTGTCTTTGCTCCCCTTGATCATAGTGACACTGCTGGTAATTGCAAATACATCTCCCTGATGACACCCGTGGAATTTGTGCAGCAGCGCAGACCTGACTGCTCCCTGGTACGTTTAAGTCCTCAGTGTTGGCTTTGCATCCATCTGGGACAGTCTGTCTCTCTCTCTCCTTCCTCACTGCAGTTGCAGTACAGCAGGAAATCCTCTCTTTTGGGACCAGTCCTTACTGTCTCCTTCTTGCTCTCCCCACCCCACTCTTGAGCAGTGCTGTTCCTTGATTGTGATCTAAATTGTCCTTACTGTATGCCAGACACTGAGAGAGCTGCAAGGCATCATTTCCTGCTGGGCACTGCCAGGCACAGAACATATGCTAGACATCCACAGGCAGATGGGGTTGGTTAGGGCCAGGGAAGCATGAAAAAACAGGGGCTTGGGTAGGAAGAGGCTAAAGAACTCACAAACTGGTTGAGTGCCATATCCCAAGCAATGTTAACAGCTCATTAACATTCCCTACAGGGCTAGCAGGTCAGACAAGAGGTCAAAAAAATTAAGAAGTATTTTCTTAAGGAAACAGGAGGTAAAGAGGTTTAGATACATACAGCTGGTGTAGGACACAGTGTAAGGATTGGCCTGAAGGAAGGCAAAGGGGAATGCTTCGTCTCGGTCTCTGCCTGCTTAACTAGGACCAGCCATCTGTCCATTTTCTACCTGGGATTCTCCCCATGCTGAGCTGAAACTGGCTTCATCATTCAAAAGCAAACTTGCCCAATGGCACAAGATGTTGGGAGGCAGCTGATTCGTGACCTAGCCAAAGACATCGGGAGGAGGGAGCGAGGTTTTCCTTTGAACCAGGCTCTGTAAGCATATGGCAGGCCTTGTACTTCAGGACGTGATCCATATGCTGCTCCTCAGTGCCCATATGCTTTCTATATTTTCTGTATTTATTTATTTTAATCAGGATTGAGCCTGTGATCTTGATTTTCCTTTTGCTGCTGGCTGTAATTACATTTGGTTGTGCTACTGGAGGTAAGGCAACAAGGTTAAAAATGAACACCAGAGTGTTCAGTTGTGTCCTTTTAACATCCTCGTGTCCTGTGTGTGTTGTGGAGAGAGTTGTATTCTGGGTTAATGATCTGTAATACTATTACTTTACATTGCTGCTTCTTGTTGCAGCTCGAAAGGGGAGTTTCACTGACTCAGGGTCAGAAAGAGACAAGCTCCAACAATAGAGTTGTGCAAACATTAACTGATATTTGCTATTTCTTGTGGGGAGAAGCTATAAATCAGTGTATTCTTATTTCAATGGAAAAAGCAGTGGAATTGAGAAAGCAACTCTGGTCTCCACCTCCAACCAACATGGCAGAATTCGACCTGAGGTAATTCAGATTTATAGGGAAAAGGAAGCACTTGTATCTTCCTCACTAATACTGGGATATTTTGGCTCCAGAGGGGAGTATTTCCTGATCTCTTTAGCTCAACCCTTCCTGTCCCATGGGCTATGAGATGGGGACAGCTGTGGCTCCTTAGGTCCCAAACCAAGCAAGAACAGTGCTGGCTGTAACCATCCCGGTGCTTTTTGTTTTCCTGTGATCCTGCTAAAGAATTAATAGTGAAATCTGATTTCTTTTTCAATTCCACATTGTTACAGAAAAATAACTCTTGACAAAATAATTCCTCTTTGATACTGGGGCAGGGGGAGTATTGCTTTTTGGTTGGTTGGTTGGGTTTTTGTTTCTGTTTGTTGTTGTTGTTTGTTTGTTTTTCTGTGGGAAAGAATGTACCGTACTCTGGGTCTAGCATTAATGAAAGCAGACTCTTTTGAGGGTCCTCACCAGTAATTAAATGAATATTCCTCACTTTTCATTGCATACAAATAACAAATTGCAGATTGGGTATTTCCTGCATGAAGTGATAATATCTGTGTATTATTGGGGAATACTTCAGTCCTTTATCACTGAGTAGTAACTCACTTTAAGATTATTTAGAATTAATGACAGTTTTGTGTGAGAAAAAACAATGTCCTGGCTTCCTAAAGGCTTTATCATTGACTTGTTTTTCCACCACAAAATTGTTAGACGCTGAGAAGATCTTACAATATCAAGGACTGGGGACAAAACAATGGCTTTCTTGTAAGAAGAACCATCTCAAATTTTCATTTAAATCTTGTGGTGAAAAGTATTTATCCATAAATACTTTTAGATTTACAAATTGTTATTACTGCAGAAATTGAAGTGTCAAAATCCTGCATGAAAATCTCTTGTTTGTGCTCTCAAAGAGAAGCAGGAGATATCATAAACCTTGAAGGAGAGCCTGTTTTGGTGAGAATATGGAAATCACCGTTCAGAATGAAGCCTTAGAGAGAAAACTCTCCAGGAGATTTTGATGGAAGGCCTTTTGGCAGAAAATAAAGTATTTGAAACTCAAAGATTTTTTGCAAGGGAGGTATAACATGGTCCTTACAGAAGACTGGGGGCCATGTGGCATTAAACTCCAACTCCTGAAAGACATCACAGTGTTTCAAGAAGATACACTTCAGTGTTGAATGGAATCTAGTTAGGTTCTAACAGGGAATATTAACATGCTTTGTATTAACAACAGCTATAAGTATTTTTATTTTCTCCAGTAAAAATTGTATTGGAACTTTCTGCTCTACCCTTTCCCCTTGACAAATGTTTTTATTTTCATCTCAGTTGGGAAGAAGAATGAAATGAAGAAATGCTGGAGTCTCCATAGCACATGACTTTGTATTTAAAGAACTCCAGTTAGGAAAGGTAGGAAAGGATCTGAATTTCAGACCTTCCAAGGTTCAGTCATTTCTCTACTTTAGAACTTAGATTATCACATGAATATAGGGCCTGGTTTATTCCTTCTAACACTTTTCTGAGTTGTAGAATAGAAAGCAGATCTTTGGATCCTCACAGGATAATTCTCTGGGCAGTTTTCCCTTTCTGTCATAAGCAGCTGGGAAATGTGGCAACCTCACTCGGCGTTTCCAGCCCGGGGAGTTGGGCTCTGCATTCTTGGCCTGTGCAAGCCTCAGGCTGCTGTCAAATCAGCTGCTGATAATGATGGTAACCACTGCTCTACTGAGGCTTGAATGACAACTTCCCTTGTAGTTCTGGAGAGAACATCTTCATCCTGCAACGTATTCTGAGAAACTTCACGATGTAACTCTCCTGGAGAGGATGTGGAAAGTACCCCTGTGTTTTATGGCCAGCCTTGGATGGGATTTTCCAAGCCCAAGTAGACAATGGAGGGCAAAATGAGTCTTGAGTGAATTTTAAGAATCCATGTGAGGCAGGGAATGTCCTTGATACAAAGGAGAAATAAGATGCTGAATGTTTGCTTGAATGTGTTGCTCACACGCTGAGCAAACTCTGTTCTTGGCCAGGAGTGCTTTGGCTGCAGGTGGGGCCAGAGCAGAGCAATGTCTGTGCTGTGCAGCTCCAGGGAAACCCTGAACAGCTGCAACTGGGTAAGAGGAGAAGAAGTCCTGAGACCCAGACCCCATCTCTGGATGGGAAGTACTGTCATTTTGTCTTTGTTCTCCTGGGGAAATGTCAGTGCATTTGTGTCTATCTCTTCTTTCACCATTTAAAGGATAAGAACCAAACAGATCTGAGAATGTCTCCTGCATCTTACAGCAGCGAGCTTTGATTCACACTTCCTTTAATTCACTGCTGTGACAAATGGGCTGGCGTCCTACTGTGAATTTAAATACTCCCAACCCAGGAATAAATGGATCCCATGGCTCATTTATCTTTCAGCTATTAATTAATAGTGGTTAATTGTAGTTATGAACTGCAGCATTCCAGTCTCCAGCATCCATACATTTTATTTAATATATTCTGATTAAGGTGGAGTCAGCGAGTTGGAGAATAATTAAAACAGCTCCTTGCCATCAGCTTCTCACAAAATTTCAGCTTCCTCATGAGTTCATGAGATGGTTGCATCTACCTCTTCAGACAGAATTGTTTTGGGACTGAAGCACAGCAAACACTGTGGGAAGATCTGGTTGAACATGACACTTGTTTGTCCTTGATGTCCCACACTAACACACCACTACCTTTGTCAGCATTGCACTAATGGAATAACTCTGCACACCTTCAGTCTTTGTTCTAGAATCAAGATAAGAACAGTTCCCACTCTTCTGTCCATCCCTGTGCAATGAAATAGTTGCTAATAGGAGTAGGGCAGTCTGTGTATGAGAATCTAGAGAATGAGATAATTCTGTGACTGGCTCTTTTCTATTAACTTTCTGAAAGCTGTTACTCCAGAAGAGATGTGTCATAGGACAGGGCTAAGAGAGTAGTTTGCTTAGATGAGCAGTAAAATCATAAAATGATAGAATGGTTTGGATTACAAGGCACCTTAAATATCAGTTCATTCCAACCCCCCTGCAGGGACACCATCCACCAGACCACGTTGCTTCAAGACCTGTCCAAACTGGCATCTTCTTATTTCAAAATATACATTTCCTTTTTCTGGACACATGTAAATGATATTTTTCTGTGCTTCATTAATATTTAATTTCTTGGTGGTACAGTAAGCAGATTTTAGGTTGACAGAAATACAAAATGCCATTTATTTGAACCTGTATCAGTGAGCTTTGGTTTCAAGGCTCACCCCTCACACTGTGACTGCAGCCCTGTGCTTGAACCAGTTCACACAGCTCTGGGCAGAGTGGGGGTCCATGAAGCCTGACAGGTGCTAAGGCACAATACCTTGCAGGCTTTAAGGGCTGTTTCCTGAAGGATTTCCTCCTGAAGGCAGCTATTATTTGGTTAAGAGAAAGCCATATCCATTCTGCTCCCAGTGGCATCCTGAACGTACTTGGAACACAGAAAAAATGATGACTCTAAAACTGATTTGATGATAAAGCTTCCCCCAGCCCTCATAAATGCTTGTGGCTGAGCTCTGGCAGAGAGATGTCCTGTTGGAAACTGTTCATCTGGGCTCTGGTGGGAACCCTGTGTTCAAGATAAACATGCAAGTGCTCTTTGAAGTTGTTTGCTCATCAAAAGCACAGTTTCTTTGTTTGTATTATGCTTGATACTCCCGTGAGATGTAGTTCAATTTATGGTATAAAGTCTTGGCAAGAGGAGGCAGTTTAGGAAAAAAAAAATCTCCCCCAAACCAAACAAAAATGCCTTTACACTGCTGAGAAGGTGCAATACTGTCCTCAAAGTACATCATATGTTTCTTTCCATAGCATTTAACAGATTTTAATTATACTTTTCTCTATATGGAAAATCTTCTTTATGCCTCCAATACTTTTCAATGTCTTTTGGGGGTAAGTTACATGTAAATTCATTTGAGATTTTGAACTGGGCCAGAGACTTATTAACATGGTGGGTGCTTCTTTGAGGATCTTTCACTGCTGTTGTTGTTGTAGAAGTAAAAATCTCCCTATGGCAACAATCAGGCCTTCTTCCCCTGCAGCCCCTGGAAGGAATGTTAGTGATGCACCTTTGCTGGCAGTTTTCAGATGGTTTCCTTCTCTTTCAGATTTGAAATGTCCTTATATACAAATTTTGAGCTGGGTAAAATACATGCTAAAAGAGGCATTGTGGAAACACAGCCTTCACCCCTAGTGAAGGCACCATCCATCCTCACGTGTGCTGGAGGAAATGCAGGAGTGAAAAAGGCTGAAGGCACTTGAAATGTTTTCATAAAGCTCATATGGGTTGTTGCAGTGTTGCACAAAGAAAAGTGTTCCCTTCCACTGGCCCCCAACCTTCTGGAGCTGAACTTTACCCAGGAAAACTGTGTCTTACCTGTCTGCACCTCATGTCCCCAGTGTGGGTCCCACTGAGCTCGGATTTGGGAAGTGGATTTGGGAAGCACAGTGTGTTTCACCTGCAGTGGGCTTGTTTTCACTGCTGCAAGTTCACTCCAGTGGCTCATAGGTGCTCTTCTCAAGTTTGCTTTTTGATTCCAGTTTACCTGGAGCCTTCTAGGAATCCTTCTTGTGGAAACTGTGGCATCCAAGTTGCAAGGATGTAATTTGCTGAGACTGACAATTTAGCTTAGTGGAATTCGAGTTCTAGCAAGTTTTTAGTGGTGAATGGAGGTTGAGACCTTGTTTTTCCCTTTATACAATTAGAAAAAAAAAAAACAACAACCAAAAAAAATATTTTGGAAATAAGACATAGGAAGGAACTGGTCACTCTAAAATGTAAATTTCTAAGTTTTGTGCAGATGTAATCCAAAATCTCCAACTGTGACAAATCTGTGACTACCAGCAATTTGTAACAAGATAAATACATAAGCAGGTATATTGATATATGTTCTTTACAAGTGGGTAAAAATGCACGCTGAGCAGTCAAAGCTGAGCTGAGGGACATTTGTCATGACTAGGGACACGAATAGGAAAGGAATATGACTTTTTTTATGGTGTACTTCCTTTTTCTTTGAGAGAAGTGATACATTCCCCATCTGTCTTTCTCATCTACATTAATGATAATTGATACATCTGAAGAAGTAGTGGTAAATTAAATATAATTTTAAGCTTCTTCATTGCCTTCTGAGAATCTTAAAGTAATTTGCTTTTAGTAAAGAATTTAAGAAGGATGTTGCTGTTATATAACTGGCCTTTGTCGTAACAACGATAATTTTTTAAAAGGCAAGACATCTAAATCATAGAAAAGCTAAGCTCAGGATTTTCAGAACACTTTAAGTACATCATTTTTGTGGTTGCTTGCTTTGAGTTGCTTAATGTAGTCATCTAAAATTCAAGGCTCCTAAAATCACTCCATCGGTCCATGGATTTTGCCCAAGATCACAGTGGGAGTCTGTAATACTGCTGGGCCCAGAATCTACATGCTGATTCTGACCTTGCTTAAGTTAATCTTAAATCTTCTAGAGTTGTTAATGTCAGTAGATTTACTTTTGATACAAAATTACTGTCACTAAGATTAAAATTCAGATTTCCAGACTTTTCATCCTGTGCTTTAGCTCAGCAGAAAATAATTCTTTCTCCATATGCTATTTTTTTGGATGAGCCTTAAAATCAGATGCTTATCTCAGTCTCTTCTTTTGGCAGAAGTGAACTGGAAATCCCAGCTGGAGGTTTCTATTCTGGCTGTGTCAGAAATGTCTTGGGAGCAACTTTCTTTGCAGTGTTTCGGTGCTGCTCGTTCTGCTCCTATTCACAACATCAGGAAGTACAAAACAAAATTTGCATTCTGGTGTTTAGGCTTAAGGAAAACCTACTTGATTGGTTTAGAGGTGGCTGAAAACATTCATATTTTTCAAATAGAGCTGTGTAGCTGGAGACAAGCTCACAAATGATTTTTGTTTTCTGTCTGTTTACCCCTTATAGAATACCAAGGGTAGAATTTAGTTCAGTAATCTCTAATACAGCTTATGCAGTCATCTGACAGTCAGCATAGGCTATTATGCATAGAACTGTTTTGCCTTTTTCATTCTATCTTTATTTCCATGGGCACACAGTGCTGGTGATGATGCAAGGAGGTAAAGCTCAGTTGTAGATGTATTTCAGGTTTTACCCTACTGACAAACAGATCTGTGTTTGTCTTTTCAAACAGATTTGACTCTCTGCTTGCCTAGCCATGAGTTTCTCAGTTATTGTTATTGTCTTGTTCATGATTCAAAATATCTTTCAATCTATCAGAAATGCCTCCTTTTTTCTCTGTAAGAGAAGCAGCCAAGTTTTTTCTGTGCCTCGTAGCAGTGGTTCAGTCCAAGGGAGGTGAGAGAATGTGCTGCTTCACCCATGATTTAAGTGAAGGGAGTATTTTAGGCTCTTTCACAGTCTTTTCATTTTCAACAAGAACCTCCTGAATCTTGGTTTATCCTCAGGTGTTTCCACTGACATATAACTGGCTCTGAGAACAAGCACGTGGATTCTGCTCTCTGGAGAGCCTGGTGTGCTCCTCCAGCCTGTGTGTACAGCCTGGCTCCTGCTTGGAGCTTGATTTCCTTTGTGTGCTGTCCTGGAGGAAGCTGGCTCTGAAAAGGAGAGTTGGTGGAAAAAGGTTCCCTGAAAAGAACAAATGAATGTTTCCTGTCTTCTGCCCACATAGACAGTTTTTGGACAGTGCCTCTGCTGAGGTGTACACCATATGCAAGCACTCTTTAAAGCTGGTTATTCTCTAATGTCATGACCTAGAGAACAAATGCAGAATTGTTGAGTGGATGAGCTGCAGGTTTTTCCCCTCTTCTTTGTTGAGTATTTCTTAATCTCTCCATTTGTGTCGCAGTTCTGTGTTTTTATTTGCATGTGACATGGAACACATATTTTGGTTCTGTATTGCCAAGGAAAACTGGGATTCACCTGTAAGTGAGTAGACACAGAGCTAAGCCAGGAGGCAATAACAAACCCCATTGCCTACAGCTGAGCAGGTTATGACATGTGAGGGGGCTGGAGGGCTGTTAGGACCCTTTCAGGCAGCTGTCCCCAGCCCTGCAGGGGGACTGTCCTGTCTGCCCCTTCTGCACAGAGGGCAGGGGTGGCAGCAGATGGGCTGTTCTGCCACCCCAGAGGGATCAGTGCAAGAACCGTAGGAGTCCTCAGGGGCTGGATCACATCTTGGTGGGGTGATGAGTCCTCCTGCACCTTTCTTTGGCTTTGAATAATAATAAAATAATTAATAATATAATAGTAAAAGTGATGTCAGCAGAACTCAGCAAGTAGTGATTTTTGCCTCATGGCAATGATTGCTGTGGCTCACAAGCTCTCGGGGTATGGGGTGAGGTTCTTCTCAAAACAATAATTAAAAAAATGTGTTTTTCTTTCAAAAGAAGGTTTTGATTCTGACCTACTTGCTTGGAAATTAGGATTGCACTTATGTTGCTAATACCTTAATTTGTTGTTCTGGATCTTCAGGCTTTGAAATAATTTCTTATTTGACCAAAAAGCATCCCCACTTGCTGTCTGCCAGTGCCTTCCATGAGGCCCATCCATCCCTTGCTGTGGTGGGAGGTTTCAGGATTGTTGGGGGGTTGATGCTGTGCTCATGTAGTAAAAAGTGGGGGTGTTCACAGCCTCACATTGTCACTGGCTGCCCTGTCCTGCCTCTCTCTTCCTTGTCAGTTCATTTAGCTAATTCCTTTCCTCCTAAATTACTCCCTTCTGCTTAACAGCTTTCACAACTTGTTTGCAACCACCCGCAGTCACTGTGGTTGTGTATTCTTTTCTGAGGGATATATTAGAGTGTTTATTTAGGCTGAAAGCTGCTAAGGGAAGGTTTGCAACTGTGTTTTCATGCTGTCTAGCACCAACAGAGCCTGACCATTGTTTGTTTCAAAACTCACTGCAATAAAAACAATTGATGTTGCATGCATTCATCAACAAAAGTCATAACACAGTTGTAGCTAAATCCCTTTATTTATGAAGCTATTGTGCTCTGAGACTGTGAATGGGCCAGAAAAAGGTAAACGTGGCCCAGAGCAACGTTAACAGCAGAAGCTGCTGCTTTGAAGAGCCTGTTTCACCTGCTCTCCCCTCCTCACTTGTTCCCATCAGTGTCTCTGCTTGAAGCTTCTACTCAAGGCTCCAATCAAGCGAGCACCCAAATTCCTAGAGGTACTATTTTGCAGCAATATGAGCCTAATTGTTTCTAGATTGAATATTTTCATGGGGTATCAGTCTCAGTGTTGCTGGAATTAGCATGCTCACTGAAGGATTGAAGATGCTTATGGGGCCCGACAGCTTTAGTGTCAGCGGGACCGTCGGCAGCTCCGGGAACTGCGCTGGGCTGCGACAACGTTTATTTATGCGGAATGGAGACATATGGCCAGAATCATCCGCTCCCTTTCCTCAGTAATTAAAACATCTGGGAGCACAAAAGGGCCGTAAGAAGAGAAAAACCCAGCCCTCTCTGCTAAATAAAACAGGAGCATGGTGCCTTTACATAATTGCTGAGGTTTCTCCTGCTGTCTCTGGAGGAACAACCTCTCTGATGTTTTTTGAGTGTGTGATGGTCAAGAGAAGCGCAGCTGAACTGAGCACAGAGCTCAAACGCTTTATTAATACTCTGTTTTCCAGAGGATGGATTTGAATGGTCCTGAGAGGAATTGGGGGTTATTTCAGGAGTAGCAAAAGCATACTGAAGTCATCAGCCGTTCTACAGACCATGATTATGCAGCAACAGCTTTCTCTGTCTGGAGCATTCTGTAGATCTATCTTTGATAAACACTATTTCACTGAGAGCTTTGAGGTTCAAATTCAGACCAGGGCACTATGATGACAGCTGTTATCATTTGATGGATTTTCAGTACAGTGTGTGAAGTGTGTTTAATACAGTTTTATGTAATTTCCAGAGATTAGGTGTCCCAAACACAAAGCCATCTCAAAATGAAGTAATTGTCTAACTTCTTGGCCCTTGCGAAATCCCCAGCTGAGCTGTACACTCTCAGCCTTGCAGGGTTGGACTTTAGAGGAGGAATCTTATTTTTGATATATGAAACTTTTAAATCCTAAAATCTGTCATCTGCAGAGATGGGCAGCCATTCTGAGAGTTGTTTTATTGTACACAGGGCTCACACTGTGCTGCTTTGTAGAGACTTTGTCTTATTCTTTTTTTGAATTGGAGTAAGATCATAGAATCTTAGGTTGAAAAAGACCTTTAGGATCATCAAGTCCAGCTGGGAACCCAGCACCATGATTTGAGTGGTGCTACTCAGTTATTCAGGTACTGGAACCTGAATAACATCCCATCCACATTTTACTGGCAGTGGTGAATTTACCCTCCCAGTATCTCCCATGGGAAAAATGTGAAACTGAGGCCAAGGGATGAAATAGAATTGCCCACAAACATGTAAAAATTCTGGGGCTGACCTGGAAATTGAATTGAGCTCCTCTGAGGCTCCTCCTGTGGCAGCTCTTTATGTTCTGTAACCACAGCTGAGCAGCACAGTGCTCAGCAAGGAACCTGACTAGAAGGTGTAATGATTTTTTATGATCTTAAAATCTGTTCAAGTGAAAAACCCACTGCCACTGAGGAATGATACCCCAGCCCCTTTGCCTGGAAGGGCTCATTTGTGGGTCCTGGGCTGTCAGCTGTGTGTGACACAGGGCCCAGGGAGGCTGGGCTGGTGGTCATTGCCTTCACCTGCTCCCGGGGCCCACATCCCCTCCCTGCCTCCTTTAGAGCAGCAGCTTGGTGCTGGCTCCTTGTCTCTTCGGTGTCTTCTGTGTTTAAAAACCTTTCCAAAAAGTTGTGGTACTTGGGCATTTCTGCCTCCAGTGCTCTGGGAGATGTGTGGCAGTGATAGAGCAGCAGCTCTTGGCATCTGGAGACCCTGCTTTCATAGCTGCTCCAAGGTAAGGGCCTCTGTGCTGGCTGTTACGGGGCTGCAGTTTGTTGCTGTGTGAAGGAGCATCTCCTGCCTCCAGTTTCTCTTTTTGAGCCCTGAATGGTGGTGCCTGAAGCAACCTCAGCTTGCCAGGGGTTTTTCATGTGGCCAGGATTAGGCTTAGCCCAGGCTTTGTGAGATGGGCTGTGCTGTAAGTTACGGCTCTGATTTTAAGAAGTGTTTTAAGGAAGGACAGGGGATAAAATGCAAGTTTAGGGAGGAAGAGGGGCAGTGATGAGAAGAACATTAAGTTCTTCACTGGGAATTTAGGAAAAAGCATGGAATCCCAGCAGCTGGGTGCTGCTGATGTTCAGTTTGCTTTTGGCACTTCCTGTTGCTTCCAGCAGCACCCAAGCAAACTAAACTGGGAGCCATTGGCAGTAATATCCAGACCAGCTTTAATGCAGGACTGGAAACCTCTGCAGTGCAGCACCCCTGCACTAATTTAGCTCTTTGTCAATAAAATGAGCTCTTGTGGAGTGTTGTGGCATTTCCAGTAACTGAACTGGGGCCTGACCTGGCTGGGGCAGCGCAGCTTGGCTCAGGAGTGAGGTGTGTAAGGAGGGCCACGTGGGGAACCTCACTGTCCACTTTTTTGGCTTGTTACTCCTTCTCCATATATCTTATGGGTTCTTCTAGCTGCAGGTAGCTGTCCCTGCAGCGTTAGCAGCTATTGCATTTTGCAGAATAGCCCAGATAATGACAAGAGATTTTTTCCTAAAGAAAACTTATCCCAGTAGAGGTCTAATCCAATATACTTATATGACAAGCAGTTGAAGCCTTGGAAATGTCTAGGTAGCTCAGAGATTCAATTAAATCCAGCCTAGTTCTAGGTGTATTTCCTAATTAAAGTATTTGACATCCACGCAGACATAAATATTTATGCTTGGTAGAACCTATCCCAAACAGCAAAACAAATTACTCTGACAACATGGAAAACAGGAATGCTCTTCATGTGATGGCTCTATTATCTGCACTAATAGCTTAAATTTTAGCAGGTGTCATTTTACAAGCAGTGGAAGAAGCTGTCAGATGTGTTTGGAAGAAGTGTGTCACTGTGAGGGAAGGTGCCAGTTTTAGTGGGAATGGAACAAGAATTCCACAAACAGCATCACGGGCCCAATTCTGCCCTCACTTTCTTAGGCTTGACAGTGTGAGCCATATTCTCAAAGGCTTTGGTGTTCTTTTACCCTGCCTCAGTGCCACAAGAACCCTGACAGCAACAGATCATTTTTACCTTGGGAATTGTGAATATTTGTTTGGTGGGTTCCATGTTGCTGTGGCCAACAGCCTCAGCCAGATACATGTTGTGCTTCCATGTTTCCTGGCTTCCTAACAAATCCAGAAAGCATCCAGTCTCTTGTAAATTCCAGTGTTATCAATCCATAATTCCTGTGGCCCCACAGTCTAATACAGACAAGCACTTAGCAAAATATTTTGGGGCTGCTTGCTTTGGAAGTAGCAGTTGCTGGCATGAGCAGAGTTCTTAATTTATAGCATTAGTTAATTTTTCCTGGAGACTAAGGATCCTAAACTGTCCCAGTTCTTTGTTTTAGGTCCTATCCAATGGCATAATGAGGGTGATCATGATTAAGCATTCTTCTGGCTGGTGTAAACAAGGGCTCTTGGATTTAGAAAGACCCCAGTGTTCAAATAGAGAAATAAATCTCAGAAGGAAGGTTTGGAACCAAGATGCATACAAGATTAGGTGTTTCTGCTTTGTTTACCAGCCTTCATTTAACCCCTAATTGTTATTTTCCCCTGTGTCTCACTGTTGAAAATGGGATTAAAAAAACAAAGCCAAAATCTGGGGACATCTGATAGAACAGAACACACTTGCATTTATTTTATTTATTTAGCAACAGACATCTATTTTTAAAGGAGTCAATAATCACTCACATCCCTGCTTCCAGGCAGGAAGAACACTGGTCATAAATAGTGTAACAGACTTGGTGCCAGGTGAGCATCTACATATTTTTTCCATTTACCTCCCTTTGTGTTGGTGATGTTCCAGGATGCCAGAAAAGTAAATCTCTTCCCATCCTCCCCTCTGCTTCTTCAGCCACTTATGGAGTGGCCACCTCTTTATCCAACCCACCTCAGCTGTTCCCTGCAGGAATATCCCAAGCTCTCGTGTTGGCCTCTGGTGTGTGCAGGAGAACCCAAAGCATCCATGGCAGTGGTGCTGCTGGCTCAGAGCAGGGCAAGGGAGAGGCAAAGCAAGGATGCTCCGAAGGGAAACTCCATTTGTGTCCCTCTTCCCCAGGAAGAACTCACTTTGGAAGAACACAGTGTAGAGACCCCTGTGGAGATGTCTCTCAGAGTGCAGATGGCAGGATGGAAAAGCCCTTGCAGGCTTTCCACAGGCAGCATTTCTAGGAGCTGCTCCTTGTGGGAGAGCAGCCCATATTTACACCGTGTAGCTGGTTAGTGTTAACATTGCTCCTGTGAGCGTTGGGGGAGTTGTAGTAAATCTTCCCAGGATGGAGAGCTGGTTTCATCTTGTTTGACACAGTGTTTCCTGATAAGAGCTGCTGGGAAAATACTTCAGTTTTCTTGTCAGACCAAGCTTGCTGAGTTGCCAGGAGAGACTCTGAACCCACAAGGTCCTGAAAAAGAAATTTATTCAGCCACACTGTGGAGGGAGGGAACAGTGACCTGTGAAATGGCTGGGCAGCAGGGCCAGCTTTATGAAATATGGGCAGATGTAAAAAGTTTATGGAAACATTTCTCTGGGTGTGCCTGACAAAGAAACACAAAGCTTTTCATTTTCTCTGTGATTCCTGGTTTGTACCTGTTGCTCATTCCCCAGTTGTGCCTCCAGGTGAGGCTGAGCTGGGTGATGCTGATTGAAATGTGCTGTATTCAGAAACTGCAAAGGGATAAGGGACTTGTTCACCTGGAGAAACTTTGGAGAGTCAAGGGGACTCCAATGATTCTGTATAATTTAAAGCCAAAAAGAAGATGGCACAAAACCAGTACAGGAATATTTGGGTTTTATTCTTTTTTTGGTTTGGTGTTTTGTTTGTTTTTTCTACTGAAGGGTTTTGTGTTCATTGTAGCTTAGTCCTGCTGCAAATCTGTTCCTTATGTTGTAGTTATAGCTGGTGTTCCCATGCATCCCAGCTTCGCTGATAGTCCCACTGATGTTTCTTGGAATCACAGTCTGTATTGCAAATAACACTTTAGAAAGTGTGTGTGAGCGTGTGCCAGCAAACACAGAAGCTTCTGTTCTGAAACCCCAAAGCCTGGATAATTCTTGAGCTGTTTTTGTGTGCATGAAGTTAAACCCTGGTCTAGTTTTTGGTGGAAAACACACACTAAAATTTCACATCAACCCATGTTGCAAACCACAGCCTGTGCATGGGCTCAACGTGACTTGATGGTTGTTTTTTGCCTCGAGTTCTTTCAGACTCTGAAATTCAAGGGTTGCAAGATCAGATAAAAGCAAACAGACTTTCCATGAACCACAGTGAACTGAAGACACTTGTTTTCAGCAAAACTTACAGTGAATTGTTCAGCCCTGAACTGCACTGACTCCAGAAGAGAGAGAGCATTTGCTGGAACACTATTGTGAATGTTTATTTTTGGCATCTCTGGAAATCCAGCCATGTGCATAGGTGTGTAGTGAGGATTTTATTGCCACCTGAACTGAAAAGTATTTTCTGTATATCCAGCATGAAAAAAAAGTTAAAACATGAGTGTGGAGAGGAATATGTTTGTTTCATCTTATCTGTGTGAAGTAGGAAATACATTTTCATACCCTGGGAACATTTCAATCTGAATTTCTTATTGCAAGAAAGGACAAGCACTTGTGAAAGAGCACACTCATGACAGACATACACAGTGACAAACTTTTAAAAAATACATGTCCCTAATTTTCCGAGCAGCTGTTTAAAACTAGATACATGTCAAAAATTACCCCAGTGATGTCAGCTCAGCCTTTTGCATTTTTCACTACCTGTCCCTGGGCAAATTCTGATCCATCACTCTGCACAATCAGAGATGTGTTTCTTCTACAAATTAAAGTAGTTAAGCAAAATGGGAGCTTGAATAGAAAAGTTTATAAATTAGCTATGAAGTTCTGTAAACACTTTTGCTGCTTTATTTTTTTTAGATTTAATTGCAGCTCTAAATGTTTAATTTGGAGACTTCAGCAGCAGACATAGCTAAGGGTTCTGATGGGGCTGCTGCAGCACAACCTCCTGTCTGTCAAATGGACAATGCTCCCAGAAAAAGCAACCCAGATTTCCCAAAAGACATCTATGTCAAATTGATGATGAGCTTGGCTGGCACCTTAGAAAGATCTTGAGATGGCAAGATTAACCCTCAGCTGCCCTGGGAGGCAAAGGCCATGCCATTTGAAAAGAGGGGCACACACAGGACTTGGCAGATGGAAAAACCTGCAAGGCTCAGCTAAATGCAAGTCTTCTTCAGAAATAGTAACTTCAAAACTGGGGCAGGGGATGCAGGTAATTCTGTTGGCTCTCTCTGGTTTTCCTTAGGGTGGTATGGTTCTTTGGGTGTGTTTGCTATGGAAATAGCCCCCAGGGAGTGCTTCCTGCAAGTTACAGGCCATGTAACGTTTTTCAGGCAATGTATTGGGAGGTCCCAGGCAGAGAATCATGGAATGTACTGGGTTGGAATGAACCCACAAGAATCATCCAGTCCAACTCCTGGCTCTCCACAGGACACCCCAACAATCCCACCCTGTCCCTCAGAGAGTTGTCCAAACCCTCCTGGAGCTCTGGCAGCCTTGGGGCTGTGCCCACTGCCCTGGGGAGCCTGGGCAGTGCCAACCACCCTCTGGGGGAAGAACCTTTCCCTGAGATCCAACCTGCCCCTGCCCTGACACAATTTCATGTTGTTCCCTTGGGTCCTCACTGGTCACAGAGAGCAGAGCTCAGTTCTGCCACTCATGAGGAAGCTGCAGACCCTGATGAGCTCTGCCCTCAGTCTTTTCCAGGCTGAACAAGCCAAGTGCCCTCAGCTGCTTCTCATATGGCTTCCCCTCCATCTTCCACCACCTTTGTAGCCCTCCTTTGGATGTTCTCCAATAGCTTTATATCTTTCATATACTGTAGTGCCCAGAACTGCCCCCAGTACTTGGGTGAGGCTGCACCAGCCCATCCTCGTGCTTTTCTCCCAGCCAGAGAAATCCATCATAGCCAGCATTTGGTGCTACTGTGCTGCCATCAGAAACTAATGAGCCACCTTAAAAATTCAACAGTAGCTCCTTAGTGTTTCCCTGGAGGAAAATAAGAAAGACAGACAATTTCCCTGATAGTCAAGGGAGAGCAGTTGCCTGTGTTTGGATTTCTGTGCTACTGTAGTGTCAGTGATGTGACCCCTGGGATGGAAGGAACCAGTTCCTCCACTGCTATGTACTGGTGGGTCCCTACTGCAGTTGTTGGAGCAAGATTTATTTACACCAGAGGAAGAGCTGACCTTCATAAATTGTAAAGAGTCCTTGACAGAAATATGTACCCACGGCCTTGTCGGCTCTCAAGGGTTTTGTCAGTGTTGGCCCACTGGTAAATGTGCTGGCAAACTTCCTCCAGCAGAGCCAGCACAAGCTTGTCCTTCCTGGCCTCGTATCCCAGCGCCTCCTGTGCAGTAAGAAACCTAAAGAGCCACCTGACCAAAGTGAATTTTGCTGCTGGGGTTGTGTCTGTGGCACAGTGATGTTGGTCAGGAATTGTGTCACTGCCTTCCCAGTGTCTGTATTCTTAGCCAAGTTGTACATTGTAGGTGTTTCACAATCTATGTCATAACTCCACCTCTGGAATTACTGACTGTCTCAGTGAATTTGGCTTTATTCCCAAGCCTTGTAAATGTTTCTAGAGCTGTGAAAAAACCCTTACATTCTGGCCATAAAGAGATAATCATACATCTTCTAAACATTAGTTTTAGATCTGATAAAGATGTAGATTAAAGCAAATATTGGGTTTTCTCTCATGATAGTCACAGGTCTTGGCTTGAAAAATGCCTTATGAACCCAAATATAGATTGTGTGCAGGTCTTACGCTGCCTGTAGTGTTATGAGAGCATTAGAGCCCCCTGTGCTTTTCCCTGTTTCTTGGGAATTAGCCAAAGCATGCTCAACATTTTATAAGGATCAAAATAGATATTTAATAGTGGATAAACACTGAGGCTGTTTTATTCCTAAAAATGAGAAGTAAATTGCCTAGGAATGGTCAGCAAGAATGTAAAAAGTATTTAATACCTATTAGGTAGAAGCTGATGGACCTCAAGGCACTTTATTAACAAGGAATACAGCTCCCACACACTGTTGTGATTGGTAAGAGTGTCTCCATGTACAGATGTGAAATACTAATGGAGGCTTCAGTAGAAGAGTTGGGTCTCTCATGGGGATTTATCACATTGCTTCAGGCTTGGGGGGAGCAGAAGTTAGCAGCAAGTTGTAAAGGCGGTTGCATTTTCTCACCTGCTGTTTATACTCATTTAAGGGACAACATTTTTACTGAGGAGGAAATGGACTCTGAAAATGTTAAGTTTTATGAAAAATTGCACTCAGAAAAATTTGAGGACATCTGAAGGCCAGGTGGGAGCTTCTCAAAGTAGAAATCCCCCAAGTTTATGAGTGTCTTTTGGGGTTGCAAGAGGAGCTCAGGTGTTAACAGGCTGGCAAGCTGGAAGTTGGGCTGGCAGATGCAGCCTCCAGAGAGCCCTTCTGACAGTGTGGATGGGGCCCAGGAGACTCCTGGCTGGGACTGAGGGCCGGGGGATGAACAGCAGCCATTTGGGATAAAGGCTTCCTGTGGGGCTGTTCACTGGGATCATAAGGACAGGTGAGCAGTGTCTTCTCCTCGGGGCTGACACTGTGTCAGGACACCAACCAGCTCTGGGTTTGTGGGTCATTAATAGCTCAAAGTTCTGAACTGGCACAGACCACAGTGGTTTACAGCAAGTGAATTAGATCAATTAATTTCCAAAGCAAACCTAATGGGCATTTTAGAAGAGGATTTAATGTCTCATTTACTCTCTATAGTTATCTTGTTAAATGCCAATTAAGTATCTAAATATTTCTTACAACCTTAATGAATTACAGTATAATAAGTAATAAATGATCACTAGTTTTTGCTAACATGCTGAAGGCTGCTGTTAACTTGAGAAAGTGAATATTAAATTTTCCTAGGACACTTGCTTGTGACAGTGAAAGAATTATTTTTAATAGCACAATAACATTTAAGTAGCAAAATAACTGTCAGAATAGAGACTTTTTGTTTTTTGTCCAGTAGGATAATGCCAACAAGAGAAAGTTGAGATTGTCCTTTAAAGGTCATATGTTTGAATAAGTTTTAAACTTATTTTTCCTCCTAAATTGTGCAAATCCGTCTGCTTTTTCCAATTAGTTGCTGATATAATTAACCCAGTTTTCACATTTAGCAATTGCACAGCTAACCTGAAAATCTGGCCCCATGTTTTCAAACTGATGAAAATTCCACACTTGTGGAATTGGAGGCTGCAGGAGCAAAGATATATTTTTCCAAGTGTATTTGGTGTCCTCCAGAAACATCTGCGACTCTTTTTTTTCCTTTGCAGTGAACCACAAGAGAATATATATGAGTATACAGGTACAAACAAAATATTGGAGGTGATTACTCCCCCATTTATATTTGGGCTTCATCCTTTCCTTCTATTATTTGTGAACCATATGCAAACATCAAGGAGGTGATTTTTAATCATTCCTTTCTCTTGTCCTCGAAGAGAAAGAAATCTGAGTTGTTCTTCTGGACAAACTGTTTAATGTCCAGGTAAGGGGTGGATAAAGCTGCAAAATCGTGCCAATAGGGTCAGGTGGGGTGATGCAAAGGACAGGGCTTCCCCACACCTGTGAGTGACCCCTGCAATGAAACACAGGCTGCACAGTTTCCACACTAATGATGTTGTGTTTGGACCTGCTGCAAAGGGGCATCTTTGCAGTAAAAGGTGTTTCCATCTTCCAAGGCAAACCCAGGGCTTGGTCCTTCCGAGGAAGTGCATGTGAATAAATTCCCTCTCCTCAGGTCAGGAGAGACACCCCTCCTGCAATAACTGAGCACCCCACTGCTGCAGTCCCAGAGCAGCCCCAGGTTCCCAGACATCTCCTGGGGTTTTGAGGAGCTCCAGCCCTGAGCTCAGTGCCTGAGTCTCCTGGGCTGTGTGGGGCTGTCGGGATGATGGGAGCTGTGCCTTACTCAGGCCTTTCTGTTCCTGTGGGAGTGCTGGTACCAAAACTGCCTTGTGAGGTTTCTGTGCTTTGTTCCCACATTAGGGCCTCTTAGGAGCATTCTTCAGGTACCTTCTCTAAGCAGTGTCTCTGTACACTGAATTAAAGAGAATGCAAAGGTATTTCATCTCCTGTGTTGTATTAAAGAGAATACAAAGGTATCTTCAGAGTATTTTCTTTGAGCAATCTCCTCCCTATTTATGTCAGCAATTAGTTTATTCTTAAAAGGAGGAAAATAGAAAAAGCAGCACACAAGCACTCAAACTGTACAGATCCCTAAGTGCTTTTTTCCAATTTATGAAACAAACAAAACAAAACAAAAAAAATACCCTCTGAAGTTAAACTAATATGAAACAGCCCCAGCATTTGAACTTGTCGCACGAAGCTGGTTTAAATTTTAATGTGAGCTCTGGAGTAGATTTGTGTAAGGCAAGGTAAAGCAAGTCCCATGAAATATTGATTCTGTACATTTTCTTATGAATTTTTATACTCCAATTTAGTAAATTTTTCATCTCGCCTGCACTTAGAGGTTGCCTATAAAGTCGTTACTACCAATTGTATTAACTGTTGTAAATAAATCATCTTGGTTTGGGCTATTTGTATGAACATGGGCCGACAGGACCCAGCTTTGTTTGAGCTGTGGCATGTTATGGCCTTAGCCTGAAAGGGCTAAAAAGGGATTATCAAAATTTAAAATCCGTCATGGCACAGTGGCAGAGCTGCAAAGCCCCTGAGCACCTGTCAGAGGCAGGAACCTTCCTTCTGACCCACCTGGGTCAGACAGGGCAGCATGGAGGGCTCTCCAACAGGACAGTTGTTTTCTGTTTCATGTCAGAAGAAAATGGGGTGCTGCTGTTACCACCTGCAGTCCTTTTACCTGCAGATTGATCCATTAGAGAGAAGAATAAAAGCTATGAAGGTTTTTAGTGCTTTGGGTACAGCCTGACTTTACAAAACAGTTTTCTTTAAAACGCCATCTGAAAAGGGATATTGGAACCCCTGATTTGAAGGAAATCCATGACTAAATATTTTTCATTTGGCAGCTTCAAGCCTCTGACTCCCAGTTCTCTTTGTACCCAGAGCTCTCTCATGTGCTCTAATTAATATCCTCCGTCAAGCCCATGTTTGATGTTCACACTGCCTCCTCATCTCTAATTATAACATATTAAGTGGGTAGGTAAGCAAGGTTCTGTTCTCCTTGGTGTCTGCGTATCAAACACAGTGAAATGTAGGTTTTCTGATGCTTTTCCTTTTAAAAGAAGTATTTCAAAACATCTTTTAAAATATTACATAACATTCAGCTGAATAAGCTTAATGATTTCTTTTCTGTGAGCTATTGCACTGGTAAGTCTGACTGCTTAACTCATAATAGAAACACAGCACAAGAGACTCAGGGTGTTTAAATCATTTTCTTCAGTAATTTTGAACTGATTTCCAAGAAATGTGCTTTTTTATTATTTCTAATTTGATTTTCAATGCCCCTTTTCTCTTAAGAATGGCTCAGTGAACTTCAGCAATATACTCTTGTAGGTTAGGGTAGATCATGCCTGGAATTTGCTGTGCACCATTAGTGTTGTGAAGCATTTTGAGTCATAAATGTCAGCCATGGTTTGATGAGGACCTGACTTGAAGCAAGGTTTTGCATGTGCTTACACCCTGTAGTCTTGAGAGGTGCTTAAATAAGTCCTTAAAGCTGGAGTATATGCTTCAGTGTTCTGAAGATGGATGACATGAATGTGGCTCACTGTGGTTGATGTATAAATAAGAACAGATGGTTTTTCCAGATTCTGGTTAATGGTAATTAAACTCTAATTTGTTATTTTATTCAGGATAAATCTCTATTAAATTTCTGGCTGTATAAATATTCTGAAACAATGCTTTTTGCGATACTGTCATGAATGTTTGGGCTATTTTGAGATAAACCTTATGGCAATTTGACAACAAAGCAACCAGGTTCCCTTCTCCTGATTCTCAGTTGTCTATGTATAATTTCCCATCCATTTTTTGTTTCACCTACTTATAAATAAAGATTAGAAGTTCATTTTCACAATACCCCGAAAAATAACTTGTTTCAGAAAATGAACCTGTTAATAAAAAGAAATTCTGTAAGTGCTTGGAGATAACATGAAGACAATTCATAACTGATGAAAATTCACTCAATGGGCAAATAATCTTCTGACTTGTCGTCTTCTATCCAAGCTGAGTCTTGTTCAGAAACCAGCTGTGCTCTGGGTGTTGTGTATAGGTTGGCTTGTTAAATACATTTGAACCTTTCTTTACACTTTGGAATAGAAATAGTATTCAAGGAAAAACTCGGATATTTGTCTAAAGGAGCAGCACCTCATTAGTTAATGGTTTTCGGTAATAATCCCCTCGTATTCTGTTTAATCTGCCCTCTGTAGCTGAGCTGACCTGTCAGTGTCAGTACATGAGGAGTGTTTGTGTAAACAGCAAAGGATCCCATTAATTGCAGAGCCTTCCTCCCATTCAGCACAGCCGTGTCCGGCCTCTCTGAGTGCGAGGGGAGAACCCTCCGGGAGACAGGAAGGAGCTCTGCTGGGAGGGAGAGGAATCGAGTGGGAGCAGGGCACAGGGAGCACCTTGCCCTGGGCCTGGGCAGCTGTGGAAGGGATACCTGTGGTTCCAGAGCTGAGTTCTCTGTCAGGGGAGTTACAGGGCTGAAGCAGCAACAGGTTTGGCCTGAGAAGTTCTCACCAGACGCGGAGGTTCGGTCTGGTATCGCGTTCTCTGGTCTGCACTGAGGGCAGGCTGGTTGAGGTTTAGGTTGGATATTCAAAAGAGGTTCTTCCCCCAGAGGGGGGCTGGTACTGAAGGCTCCCCAGGGCAGTGGGCACAGCCCTGAGGCTGCCAGAGCTCCAGGAGGGTTTGGATGATCCTCTGGGGCACAGGGGGTGACTCTTGGGGAGGGTCCTGCACTGGGCCAGGAGCTGGACTGGATGATCTTTGTGAGTCCCTTCCAACTCTACATATTCTGTGTGATATTTTCTCCAAACTTACAGCTCCTCTTTGAAGCTTAGCAGAGTTAAAAAATCAAGGCAACCCTGTCATTTTGCTGCTGTTCCTCACACAACTCTCACTGAGTGCAGAGGGGGTTGTCCTCTTCATTTATGGGTTTCACTGCTTTGGAACCTGCCTTTCCTTCACCCTGGCACAGTGCAGTTGTTTCTATGCCTATACTCGTATGTAGAGAGAGCAGGGCTCAGGCTGAGGTGCCTCTTCTCGAGGGACATGGGATTTTTGCACAATGATAAATGGAATATCACTACAGCAAGAAAGAAAGTGAGGTTGACTGCAAGCCTTTGTGAAAGGCTCAGCATCTGCATTGCCTTAGTGCACAGCATCAAGACTGGGAAGGAAAATTAATTGTAGAGGAAAAACAAGTTTTTCCTCTGTGTGTTTATTTTTACAACCCTGATTAGTGTTGGTTTTTCTAAATTTCCACACTAGTCAGCTTCATTGTAGATATGATGTCGGAATGATGGTGACGTGATTTGCTGGTTTGGGTTGGATGGCAGCCCTGCCTGGAGCTGTAACATTTGGAGGATCTCCGATGTGACTCTCCCACTGCAGACCTGTATATTGTTGATTCATTTTGTTTCAACGATGCAAGTAAAATCCTGCTGTTTGATTGGAACTGACAAAGTGTAACTCAATCAGTTACATGTGAAAGCCTTTTGAGGGCAGCTAGAAACCAATATTATATTAGGTTCAGATATTTAGGCTTCAATATATATGGCAAAAGCCATATATTTAAATTTTGAAAGGCTATTTTGTCATCATAGTATTCTCAACCAAAAAATCTTTCTTTTGAATAGCTGCCAAATGCATAATTTTCAAATTCTTTATGTGCAAAGAAGTAAGAGGTAGGCACAGCTAACTGATATCAGACAGGGGAGGATAGCTGAATGCAGGAAGAAAATCTTGCATGCATTGAACGGAATTTTTAACAAATTGGATATACAGGGTAGTCCTTTTGGCTGTGATGTCACTTGATGTCATAGTACAAAATCCCCCTTGCAAATGAAGCTGAGGGACAGCCCTGTGCTCACACAGGGACTGTTGATAACACACCAGCTAACTAAGCCTTTCAGTAGTTACATATGGTTAACTTAGTATTGGTGCTTTTTTCCCTATCAGTTGAGGAAGTAAAAGCTCAGAAAATTACATGTTTTGATGGAAAAAGGTCTGATTTTTAAACGTGCTTTCCTTCATTTTGCATCTGAGGTACAACTGGAAGCACAGATATCAAACCCCTGCTTTGTGTGTGGAAGAGAAATAATGAACATATCTAGATACAAACTCCTCATGGAGGCATCAGCTTCAGCATGTATCTGCTTATTTGCTGAGTTTCCTTAACTCCTCATAACTCACCCTGAATAGACCTGAATGTCAGGTGCTAGAAAGTTCAGCAGAGAGCAAGGTCAGACCCAAGGGCCCAGCATTTTCAGAGAGAGGAGCAAATTAAGTTCACCCTTCAACCCTCTCCTCTGAGAATCTGCCACTTCTGTAACCTGTTTTAGCTGGGTCCCCAGCAGTCTGACAAACAGGAACCAGAAACATTTCAATATATATTTCTCTTGGAAGCAAGCAGTGTCAAGAAATGCAATTTTGGCAGATGACCACATTAGCCTTGAACTTTTCAGACAAATCTAAATGAAGAGGAAGAGTTTATTCTGCCTTCTAGAAACTGATGGGAACCCTGTGGGGCGTAGGTTCAAGTTTTTAAATGTTCACATAAAATCAGATAATGGCATCCACCCCCTCAAAGGCTCAACGGGCGGAGAAGAACAGAACATCCCAATGAGCACATGCAACCCTTCCGAGTTCATTATACAGCAAGTGTGTTTCAAAGGACCTTGAGAGCATGTTTCCAAGGGAGGGGTAAGGTCGATGCATGGATGGGAGAAGCCAATTGAAATCAATGGGAATTGATTTAGAGTCCGGGGGCACTGTGTTAAAATCTCCAGTCTTACCATAGAGCTTCATGAATATTAACAGGAGCGGGATCAATACGCAGCTGATTTTCAGATGTACAGCTGGCTCCTTTTCGTCTGTAGATTAAAGACATGGCAATCTTTCTTTCTTTAGATAAGACTGAGAATTCCAAAAAATGTCTTGTGGCTTTAGATGCAGTTCTCCGGGACTGTTTGATGAGGTTTATGGTATTTTCCTACTTTTAAAGTATGCTCTTTCCTGGTTGTGTTTCTCTCCGGTGTGTTTCAAGGCTGGCATTGATGAACTGTTCCCGGGGCAGGGGGGGCTCTGCTGTGCTCAGCAATGAGGGGTTTGGGGATCCCTGGTGCCAGCCCTGCTGTGGGCAGGGGGCTGTGCTCAGCAATGAGGGATTTGGGGATCCCTGGTGCCAGCCCTGTGCTCAGCAATGAGGGGTTTGGGGATCCCTGGTGCCAGCCCTGCTGTGGGCAGGGGGCTGTGCTTGGCAATGAGAGATTTGGGGATCCCTGGTGCCAGCCCTGTGCTCAGCAATGAGGGGTTTGGGGATCCCTGGTGCCAGCCCTGTGCTCTGCAATGAGGGGTTTGGGGATCCCTGGTGCCAGCCCTGCTGTGGGCAGGGGGCTGTGCTCTCGGGTGGCACTGAGGGCTCGGGTGAGTCCCCCACAGTCACTGCAAAGCCCTCTGTTTCTGTTTGTGTAACCTGTGCCAGTCCTGCCCCCACACGTGTGCTCTGCCAGCCCAAGTGCCTGACACCATCCACTCGGAAGAGCTTTCCCAGGTTCAGAGGCAGAAACCTGCGTGGCTGCTGTGCCTGTGGTCCCTCAGCTGAGCCTTTGCAGCCCCAGATGCTGCCCCAGCTGTGAAAGTGAAATCTGGCTTGAAAACGTTCTCCCTTAACAAAGGATGCACATTATTTGAAACATCCTGAACGTTTTTGTTTGTTTGTTTGGAAAGTGCAGGTCAGGATCCAGACTTGGCAGCTTGTCCGGACTTCCTTAGGGAGCTGAATAAATGCCCTATGTCCAACCAACCTACTTCAACTCTGGGAACATTCTGGACGCCTCTTAGCAGCAAAGATTTCCGTGTTCAGGAAGCCTAAGAAAGAATAATTCTGTCTTCTTTTTTTGAATTAAAAACCCAAAAAATGCCAAAACCAAAATAAGCCAAAAAGCCCGAATGAACCAAGCAAAAAAATACTCAAACTCAAAAAAATTCCTCTAAAAGGAAAAGGATTTTGATTTAGGTCTGATAAACTTCTTTGGGCTGCTTGTTCTTTGTTATCAAGTGTCACCCTGAGCCAGTCTGCCCCAGCTCAGTGATGCTCATGGGCAGCACCAGCACTTGAAGCTCCTCTGGCACTTCAGCAGAAGCAGAGCTCTGCCATGGGGATTTTTTGACTCCTAGCATAAACAGCTCAAATTTTGGGTGCTGAGGAATGTGAGACAAGGAGGAGAGAGCCCTAAATCCCACTTTGCCAAGGGACCATGATGGATTGGGTGTTTTAGTTTTATTTAAAGCAATGATAATTACACTGCATCTCTTCTTTAAGCGGTTTTGAAAATCCTTCTGTAATGTGAAGAAGATATTTTACATGTATGTTGCTCAAACAGTGTTTCTGAGTTGTCAGGTCTCAGGTGGACCTGTAAGTGTTGGAGCTGAAACACTGGGGGTTTGTCTCAAGCTCTCTGAAGTGAAAAGGAGGTAACAGCCAATGAACTATTCTAGTAGCTTAAATTTTGCCTGAATTAGATTTCTAAATACATTGCAAAATACTTATAGAAAGCTGAGTATATCTTAGGACTTACAGACTTAGTGCTGTTCCCTGTGGTACCTTTAGGTAGTATCTGGCATCTCTATATTAGAAGATCATTGAAAATAGATTTGTTTTATTTCAGTTCTGTCACTATGGCAGGTGATAAAGATGTGGATAATGGGAGATATGTGCATTATCTCTGCAATCAGATACTGGAGGAGGTTACTGGGGTTCCTCATAGAGCCCAGTTGTGCCAGTGATGGTCTAATGCACCTCAGGAACATGAAGTGGTGTTTTTGCTTTTTCCTGGTGCTGCTGAGCTGTTCCTAGTTATTCCAAAAGGGACAAAGTTACCCTTGTGCCACATTCTGATGATTTCGTGCATCAATGCATGTTGTGCATGTAAGGGAGTGCAGGTTTTGGGACAAGCAGCTTATATTGGTTTTTCAATGTGAGTTCTGCAGAACTGGACTTCAGAGGCTGAGCTGATGCTTGTGACAGGAAAAAAATAGCTTGAAAAATTAGGAAAAAGGCTAAAAAATTGTTCCTGGGAGTTTGTTAAAGGCCCACATAGTGGGGCTGTGGTGGCTTTTAGAACAGTTTTTGAAAAATAAAAATGGTGTGGAGGAAGGCAATGGGAACAATGTAATACAAAGTGGGGTAAACTTTGAGACTTTGTCTTTCTATACATTATTCATCATGGCTCGTGAAAGGCGACTTGGCTTCTCTTGTGGTTTTGGCGGCCAACTGGAAATGGTGAAAATGTTTGTAACTTCTATTGTGTTTTTTTCTAATTAGACAAGGCAAATAGTTTATGAAGAGCAAGGACAGAATTAATCATGGGCTCTTGCTCATCACAGCTGTGCTCTGAATGCCTGACAGAGCCACTTTATGGCATATAATTCAACATATAGAATAAGTGTCGTACAAAGGACAGAGTTTTGAAAGCATTTTCAGTGGCGATCATGTTGTTTTGCAAAGTCCTGAGCACAACTGATCACAATGGAACTGAATGGGAGCTGTGAGATGCTTTGGAAAGTGAAATCCTCGCTGGCATTTTCCAAGAGGAGATCTGAATCTGGATTACAGCTTTTTATGCAATTTGGATATAATTTCCATGTCTAATTTGGTGGCTGCATAAGCCTATTGAGTGTTCTCTGCATGCAGTTGGTTACCTAAGCATCCAGCTCTGTGTTTAAAAGCAGAGAAACCAGGAGGTTCTGAAGGCACTTTCAAGCCTTATGCATAAATTCTTCCCTCTGTGTCAATCTGAAGACTAGAAGCTGTGTCTATATTCCATGTGAACTGTGTCTATGTTTTTCTGAATGATCTAATGCCAGGAGCCCTTATAATTAATGTTTCTTATTAACTTCAAAATGTATATGACTTGGCATTAGCTTTTGAAGAATAAGAAATATTGACATGTTTGTTTATTGCTCTTCCACTGCTTTTCTTCTGCCTTAAAGCAAATCTGAAAGACTTCTGCTCTTCTACTTCAATTTTAAAAGCCCACTCCCACTTTTACCTTAGTAAGACTGTCCACACTTGCAAATAACATTCCTCTTTCAGTTGAATAACACTGGCTTAGTTTCACAGGGTGCAGCTAAAGTGACTTTTCAGTCTTTTACCTAAGCCAGACTTCAAAAATTATCAATGGACATTTATCTGCCTTGTTTCTACCTGTTCTGAATAACAAGCACAAATTCTGTATAGATGTGCAGAGGCCAATAATTTGCAAGTTTAAGTAGTTGTGTCCACAATTTAAAGGTTTGGTTTAGGTAATTTTGAGCATGCTACAGACAGAACCATGAATGTAAGTGTTAGTTCATAAAATGTCTAGCAGAAAAGAAAGGGATTTATTCTCTTTTACAACATCATTATATTGTGGTGGTGTCTGTAACATTCAGGTTGATGTAAAAACAGAATTGAATGAAAATGTGGCTTGTTTGGCTCCCATTTTATCTGTTGTTAGAGCAAAATATTCACTGTTTTCCATTTGATTTGGTAATGTTTGTACATAGTACACTAAAACACCTGACTTTAACTCTTTTGCCAACTCTGGCTGGAAATACTGAAAGCTTTGCAACTACCCAGATTTGAGTTTCAGAGAGGTGAGATAAGTGTCTGATCAAGTGGGTGCAGTGGAAACAAACCTGGTCTTTCAAAATCTGTCCCAGCTGTCCCATGTGGTGTGAGCAGGTTGTGGGGGTTGTGTCCAATACACTTTTGGCTATCGATTTTTAAAGCACCAGTTTTCATGGACTAGAACAGGAATCTTGACTGGCTTATTTGTATTATAAGTTGCAATGCCCAGTGTGTTACTAGACAGATTTCTGAGGTGTTTCTCTCAAGGCTTGATGTGGCACACACTGGTGCTTAGAAGAGTTTAAGAGAATTGAGGTCCTAATAAGAGATGGTGGAAAAAACCCCACTGCTCCTTACTGGTATTTGATACTTATTTCAGTATAGAAAATCAAAGTCTTACTGGGTTCAGAAATGCCAAAACAGCACATTTTGTACTCCTCCAAAAAATATCAGCTTCTGGAAGTGAAGAACATCTGCATCTAAAACACGCCAATTAGCAAGAAGACATGAGGGATGCTAAAGCGCTCCGTCTATTTTTGGTCACTGCCTACGTGATCAGGAAAAACCAGAGAATGCAATGGCTTTGATTAACTCTTCTCATTCCTTTTTAAAAGCATTTCTTCTTATTTTCAGTAGTCATAGGCTGAAGAACAAAGCATGCCCATGAAGAGGTATAAATACAGCTTCAAGAACTGAGCAAATCCATGGTCATGGGTAATTGAGCTGATATATTTACTAAATATGCTGAGTATGGTACATTGTGCCCTCCAAAGAGAAGGCCAAGAAAAGACCTCTCTCTATATTTACGTAATTCACATTTGTATAGAAAAAGCTTGAATTTTTACATCTAAAATTTTTATTTAGTTTTGACTTTAGTTGTCTTTAGCTTTTTCTGTGGTGCTGAGCACTGGGTCTCATAGATCCTCCAAATTGCATTGTTTTGGTCAGAAAGAGTTAGAGATGATGACAAGCCCCAGTTGTGGGAGAAGTAAAGAAATAGAAAACCCCCAGTCTTTGTTTCTTGGTGATTGTTGAAGGCCCATGGGCATTCTGGTCGTTGTGTTTTGGGTGTGCTGGCTGCGTATCTTCCCTCAGGACAGCAGATGGACAGGTCTGCACAGCACTGGGCAGTGACCAGCCTGGCAGGTGGTTTACACCCAGTTCAGGTAAAACACAGGCAGCCAATTCAGGGCTCAAACAGACCTGCAGTCACACTGCTGTCACCTCACAGGCCACCTGAAACCCTGAAGTGGCTCCACTCGCGCGGGAACTGAACACCCTGAAATCCAAGCAGTGGATTTGTGGGTAGTCCTGCTGCTTAAGTGGATGTTTTTATTATTTTCTCATCCATCCCACTGGGGGTGAGGGAGTGAGCAGCTGTGGGGCATTTTGCTGCCTGCCTGGTTAAACCATGACAGTTACTTAATCTTCAATGGAAACACTGAAAACCTCTGGCTTAAACTCTGAATTTAGCTCTGGTGCAACTAGATAAAGACTAGGCATCAAATGGTTCAAGTACCTTTGCGTTATAATTGATCTCTCTTATATCCCTATCAAAATTTCTTTCAAATTTGAAACAGCCTGAGGCTTTCCCTGTATAAAAAGTGGATCCTGCCTTTCCCATATTTAAAGAGTTGATTCCAGAGAGGTTTGCCAGTGTTTGGTTCCTCTGAAATGCTTGCTATTTCTGTACAACTCCCTGAAGAGTATGATGGTTTATTTGATTTCATTAACACTGGAAAGGATTTGAGGAATTGCTTGGTTTGGTCACTACAGTAAAAAGATAATAATGCTCCTGGGAGCAGCTGAATGTGGAAATTGCATGTGAGCAGTTGTGTGTCCGTCCTTGGAGGCTGCAAGTGCCTTTCTCTATGGTGTGCTCTAAAGTTTTAACTGCTCTAATCAGCCAGGACCATCACTACCACTCATGTCAGAGGAATGGCTCTCTTCTGTGATAACATCTGAAGGCTGCTCTCATTGATGGCCCTGCCTATATAGCATTTTCTAAGCATGTGACCACGTTCAAGTCCAAACTCGTTGCATACTGAAATAATTTGGAGGGAAGGCCACCCCGAGAGGAGGACTGGCTGGGATCTGGCACTGGGTGGGGGAAGCTTGAATTCACATTACCCCTGTCCATGAGCTCGAGCATGCCTGCATTACAGGCTCAGTCCCACAGCCTGTTTCTTCACTGGCTCTCCCTTTTACCAGCCACAGTGCCCGAGCAGACCAGTCAGCTGGTTCCCTTTCTTGAAAGAAATGTCACTGGTGAAAGGCAGCAGCAGGGCTGGAGGCAGGGGAATGTGCTGAGCTGCCCTTTGAGTGCTTTGAGGACTCTTAATCCATGTGAACCAGCTGATAAGTGTTGATGTGACTCCTGTATTTCAGCTCCGCGTTACAAAGGTGTTTCTTGAGTCTTGCAAGTTGTTTCAGTGAATTTGGCAGGGATGTGAAGGGACTTGTGGGATGTGGCCCAGTTAAAGCAAATTCATATCACTTTGTATTTAGAGAGACTTTTGAAAGACCTCAGAGGAGGGTGCAGTGATCCCTGTGTCATCACCTGTTGCAGTGGTTTGCCCCAGAGACCTTCCAGCATTGCTTGCAGCCATGGGAAACTGCACTTAAAAGAGGTTGCTATCCCAGCAGCCCAGGTTGACAGCAAGAACAAACCAGCATGTGGCCTGCAGCATGTTCCTTGCTCAGGGTCACTGCCTGTGAACCAGCAAATGTGCTGGAGTACCGGGGTGGGAATGTTCAAGTTGTCTCTCTCTCTCTTCCTTGGACTTGGTCCTTACATGTGAACACAGGGATATATGTGTTACCCAGCCTTTTGAGAGGATAATGTAGGGCTTTATCTCAAATATTTGAAATCTGCTTACCTTGAAATCTGAAATGTTTTATATGATAGTAGCCCCTCCTTGGGAGCAGGGTTGCCCCGACCCCAAAATTAAAAAAGCAAAAGCTTAATTTTGTTTTACTTTTCTTTTAGAAGCAAATATTGTGAATGAGGTGCAGAAAAACTTGCCAGTCTACTGTCACTGTAGAGAATTCAAGCCACAGTTTACATCCCTCCCTCCCTGCTCTCACTACCCTTCCATCCCCACCTCCTCTCCTGCACCACACACGTGTTTAATCTTAGACATGGATGTAAACCTGTCTATTTCTTATTTTGCATCCTTTGAGTATTATTATAATCAGGCCAGTTTATTAAGAATTAATGCCCCTTCATGAACTGAGGATAATGGAATGGCCACATATCCTCTTGTGCTGGACTGTGATTTACTAATAGGAGCTTCTAGGGAAAGGATCATAAAAGACTGAGGCCCCCACCTCTGGATTAATATTTAATCAGGTGTTAAGAGAGCCTTGTGTTGGATCCTAGAGTTGCTAGCAGAAACCTGCAGGGGAAATGAGAGGGTCCTGCATCTTAAAGGGGCAACACAATTATAATTAAAGGCTTGATCCAAAGCCCATGGACATAAATGAAAAGCTCCGGTTAATTTGAAGACCTTTGGATCTGGCCCAAAGGGAACCAAAAATAATGAATGTTTTTACATGTGAGACAGAGAAAGATAGGCTTACTTTATTATTATTATTATTATTTCCAAGGTATCATGGTTAACATACATGGTTTAAATTTAAAAAGAATGAGATGGAAAGGTCTGCTGCCAAAAACATGCATGAAACAAGCTGGGGACCAAACTGTTCCAAACTTTTTAAATATGGGAATGTGAATTCAGATGGCTTATTTCTTGTATTTCATGGCTAAATAAGCTACACTGAGAGAAGTGTGGGAAATAGTGTGTTTATTTTAGAACAGGGACATTAGAAAAGTAGGGAGTGTGGCTGTTGGTGTTTGCAATGAACAGTGGAGCCAGAAAGTTGATTTGATTGTACCCTCAAGTTTTCATGATCTAAAGGCAATTGAAAATAGGCTGTATGGGTTGTTTTTTTTTTGCTTTGTTTTTATTATCTTGAGGTCTTTGCAGCTACCTCAGGTTCCTTAAAAAGTTAGGATGCCCAATTTTGGCAGCTTGAAGTATTACAGCACAGTCAGTGTCTTTGAGGATCCACAGCACAGAGGGACAGGGATAAAGGTGGCACAGGCCAAGCAGGAAAAGCAGAGAGGGGGGATGGATGTGGAACCTGAATCCACTAGATCTCAACTGAGCTCCTGACCCACAGAGCTAAACAGCCATCTCTGGTGTAATGATTGCTCCCAGAGAAAGATTCTCCCTGAAAACCACTTTCCAACACCATCTAATAGGCAAGGCTTATTTCAGAATGTTATTCCAGCTCATTTAAGTTTAGGGCTCTTCCCTGTTGCTCATTAATCTCAAGGAAAAATGCAGATGAGAGAAGTTGGGTCTGTGAGCAGCCCCTGTAGATGAATCTGGGCAAGGTCTTTTCTTTCCTCCTGCTGGCTGGAGGTCAGGAGCCATGGCTGTATTACAACACCTCAGCAGAGCAGTGCCCAATTACAGTCTCTTGTGAGGGCTGGAGATTGTGAGACCATTACTATTGGATGGGAAGAGCTGGATCTCCCCATCATTTGGTGGGAGATGAGAAATTATCAAAGAAAACTGACTTGTGTTTGAAATGGAGTAGAGAAGGGACTTTTGCTTCTAATGAAACAGTCACAGCTGCTTTGTGATTCAGCCTGCTGCCCTTTCTTGAAAATAGGACCCAACTGTCCATTAGTGGCACATAGCACTGCAATAAAACTTAGGAAAATTATTTAGTGCTGCATCAAGCTGTATAGTTCCTTCTTATAAAGCAAGATACAGCAGAAATGGGGCAAAGGCCAAGCATTTAGCGTTAAGTTCCCAAATACTAAGGTCTTACCTAATGTGCAATATATCCTTTGCAATTAAGAGTAGAAGTTAGTGAAGTTTCTGACAGTCCTTATTTTTTCCCAGGGGAACTTTGGCAGTCTGGAATTGGCCACAAAGCAAGTTATCTCCAGTTCATGTAAACCTCAGCCTTGCTTAGAGAAACTCAATTCCTTTCTCAGAACACACCTGTTAACCTTGTTTTCCCTTTTTTGAGAAGTCCTTTTTTGCAGATGTTGTTGTGTGGGAGTTTGTTGTCTGTGCAGTCTCCCACTCAACCACTTGTCCTCTCGGTGTCTGAGCTTCAGCAGGTGATGGCAGGTCCCTGATCTGGTCAAACAAAAGCTTCCTCTTCCTGTGGTCAGTGGGAGCTGTGCCACTGACCTGTTAGAGTCAGGATTTCAGCCCTGATGTTCTCATGGATATATTGATTATACATGGTGGAAAACACAACAAGGTATTTTATCAGAAAAACACACACAAATGTGCAAATAAAACCACAGAGATAATAAAGGTCAAAGCTGTTTAATGGACCTTCATAAAGTTATGTACCACTTAAATCCTAATTAGCTCCACTTTGGGGCATTTCAGTGGGATTTAATAAATAGGCTTGTGGAGAACCTCTGCACAGGGTTGAATATCAACGTTTGCAAAGAAAATGGGAGGAGGTTGGTTTACATTAGGCATCTGTGTATTTTGCTCCCAAAGTAGCATTTAGGAAAATGACCACAAACAGCACATGCTGGGTTATAGCTGGCAATTTAATCTGCAGGCAGGAACATATAAAATCCATGATAGGATGAAGTTTGCTGTGACTTTTGTATAATGGAAGCACTCAACAAAACCCAGAAGGCTGAGCAACAAGTGGCATCTCAAACCACAGCCTCATGAGTTTTGCAGGATGGGTATTTTCCTTAGGTTTCTAGTATTTCAAATGCTTTGCTCATTGTGGAAACAATGGGGCTGCACTAGTGGGGTGCAGCTGAGTGCTGTACTACAATGCAGAAAAAAAATCAATTTATTCTGTGGCTCACAATTTATTTCATGGTTGGGGAAATATCAGTTTAAGTGATGATTATGTTACCCAAGTATGTGGTGCACTAGCTCTGTGTCTAATACAGACAGTTACTGTATATGGGTTGCATGTGTGGTTATAATGTGGTGGTGTGGTATTGAGATTTTATCAGGTTTGGGCTGCTCACATTACTCACCAATTCCAACTTTCCCTTTGGTCAAATTCTTAGTATCCATGCAGGTCATCCCAAATGAATGTGAGCAAAACCTTTACACACCAGTCTCTCATCATATGTTCCATTGGTGGCACATACTGAATAGGTGTATGATAAATTCAGTGTTTGAGGAGTCCTTAAAGGCACTTGTGGGACTCCACCTGGAAGGGTTGGCTTCTTCAATGACAAATGTCCCAAGGAAAAAACTGTTGGGAAAAAAGGAAAAGATCATTTTTAAGACCCTTTAGATATTATTTCTTTGTAATATAATAGCTTGGTGATTCTTCTGTTGCATCTCAAGGTTTTTTGGCAATGCAGGAATAAGTGGTTTGAGCTCTTTAAAGTGCCCAGGGAATTGCCCTGTCCTGTAGCATGTTTTGTTCATAAGACACTGTACTCTAAAGCTGGACTCTGGCAGGATTAGACCAGAGATTGGACATTCTTATCATCTGTTTTCTGATTTGCATCGCAGAAAAATTAGTTTCAAAATTTCAAAATGTGGAAAAGAAAAGCACTTCTACTCCTTTCAGCCTCATTCCTGAATCCTAGTGATGCATTTGGAGTTCATGCCTAGTCTGTCAAGGCAGACAGAAGTGCTGTCCACCCTGACTGGGGGTTTGTGTGCCCCAGGGACTCCTCCCTCCCCTGGTGCAGCATTTGGCAGGTGAAGAGCCAGCCAAGCTCACCCAGGCAGAGCTCTGGGTTGGGTGTGAGAAGAGGCCCTGTCACAAAATCTCCCAAAATAGTCGAAACTCTGCTTTTGGTTAGCTAGCAGAGGGGAGGCAAGAGGCAGGATAGGGCAGTGCTCCTTTGCCAGCAGGCAGAGTTACTCTCTTGGCATGGCAGTTCAGTCCTGCCTCTTACTCCACTTCCCTCCCCTAATCTCCCTTCAGCTTTAATATCTGGGTTTGTCTGATTTTAAACTGGGTTATTTGAATGTCAAACTTTCAATAACACTTTAACAGAGGTGTCCATTAACCCATGCTAAATTACAGCAGAACATCTCTGGAAATACATGTGACATCCACATGAATACCAAATGAATTCATTAGGATCAGTGCTATTCCAATGAATACCAAATGAAACCCACAGTGATGGGGACATCATCTTTCAGTGAATAATCGACAGCCTTCCTTTGGCACTAGTCAAACACATCAGCTGTTTGTTTCCACTGATGAGAGGTGGCAGTCTAGGTTTTGGTTAGATAAACAAATGATGACACCAATAATCACTTAGTTGGTGGCTGTAATGCTTAATAATCACATCCTGATATCATGCACAGTAGAAGCAGTGCTGCACTTTTTATGCATAATGAATCCCAAACACTTCATAAAAGGTGATAACTTTCTTTGACCACTGAATATATTATTTATGAAAGTGCTCCGTTCCCTTCCCCCTCCCACCCTTGGAGATACTTTTGAATTTCTTTTTTTATCAAGTAGAATAAACTGGTAGCACATCCTAGACTATGAGGTATCTTCTTATACATAATTTATAAAACAATTTACAAGTGATTTATTTTTAGCAATAAGATAAAACATGGTGTGAAGGGTTTTGCCAACAGAGATATATAGATGGTTTGGGAGTAATACTCATGGAGGAGCCTGGGGGTCAAGTGAAAAGTATTTTTCTGTTTTTCCCTGAGGTGTGAATCTTAAGGAGCCTCCTCTTGCACCCATTTGCACAGTGCACTAAACACCCACTTCCCTAAAACTGCATGAAGTTGTATGGCACCATGTTTTAGATGGGCTTGGAAAATACCCTTTGACTGAACATAGTGGTCATTAGATTGTGCTGAGAGACACAAAAAGAGTGTCCTTTCCAGATGCTTCTGGTTTCATGGTTGGCTCTGTCTGGGGCTGCTGATGTCCCCATAGATGAGGTAAACTCTGGTTTATAATTAACAGCTCGTTGATGAAGAGGAGGGTTGTGCTGCCTCCCCTCTCCCAGGAGATGGCAGTGTTTAAGAGCAGTAGCAGAGCATCCTGAACCTCATGTCCTTGCACCAACCGTGGTTCTCACAGCCAGTAATTCACAAATACCGGGGGAGTTGTGTAATGGGAGAAGAAACGTGGCTTGACCCAAGGATGGAGAGAGGGCTGTGTTGCAGCAGAAGCCCTTTATGTCAGTGTGGTGGCCTGTGATCTGAATTACTGTTTGGGCTCATGTGTAGCAAGATGTTCAAAGATGTTGACCTCGTAGTTTGCTTGTGTCCCAGCCTGCAGGTGTGTGTACTGCAGGAAAACCCAGCTAACTGGCTTTCTCTCATACTAAATATCATTTCATATCAGCCACGATTTTCTGCAAAACTGAAGAGTCCATTTCTACAGAGACCTTGCCTTGGAGTGCTGGTTAGCAGCAAAGCACAAAATGTAATGAGCATCAGGGCTCACGTGCTTACCCAGTAACAATCAACTGAGGTTATGGCCTTCTCTTTCCAAGCCTCTTCAAAGAGATGTCAGGAAAAATTGTCAGTTCTCACACTGGTCAGAAGTGATCCCTGCCTGCTGTGGTCACCAACTGGTGGCTTTGAAAATTGAAGCTATAGGTTGGGTTTTGCAGCACTGCAGGTTGCACAGGCGTTTGTAACCCTGACGTGCACTGGTACTTTGCTGATGTGCTGAGAGCTTTGGGACTTTGCTCTGTGTGTGACTGTGTAAGAGAACAGGACTCTGGTTTTTATGTAACAGAGTGAGCTGGTTCAGACTTGTGGCATTTGTGTGTCAGAGCTGGGGAAATGTGTACCTACTGCAGGCTTCCAGGTAGGATCAGGGCTCTGGCACCTATTTTCCTAGAGGGAACATCCTTCTGGAAGGTCACCTGAAAGTGTAAGCTTATCACTACTTAACCAGAAACCTAATCAGTGCAGTTCCCCCAGTCGTGTTGTGTCCAGACACTGACATGACAGTGGCATAAAAGAAGAGTACAGAAATTTGGGATATTCAGCCATTTTGGGGGGTCAGATTGAAAAAAAAAAAAGGGGGGGGGGAAGAAGCTGGAAGCACAGTCTGGGCTGTTGTGGGGTCTGCCTTGCTGCACAATTCCTTCCTCATGCTCTGCTCCTCAGTGTCTCACCCTGCACTCCTGGGCTGACAGTGAGCTCTGCATTGTGCAATCCTGGCCGTGAAAGGGTTCAGCCTTCCAACTCCTAGGAAACTAATTTCCTACTACTCTGTTTGTTGAAAATTAGCATCTACAAAGTTAACTCTGTGAGCAGCCCGCACTTTAATTTGGGAAGACGGGGGACATACACCCCAGAAAACTGTAAATGCAGGCTCTGCTTTCCTTTGCATCCAGAATTCAACAGAGCTGTCAGATAACACATGAGAGATGGTTAATAATAAATTAAAAACATTGCAGCCACAGGGAAACTGCATCTCTCCCCTCCCCCCAAACTCCCCCTCTCTTTTGCTTTTTTCTACCCCATGGGCTTAATCAGCATCAAAGAGTAACAAATCCAATAAAATGTTTCCCTGAGCCAGGAACCAGCCTGAGCTGGATACACACACACACCCCAGCCTCTCTCCTCTCCCCCTGCCTGCCAGCCCCTTTGCAAAACAGCTGACAGTCGAGGTGGAGATAGAACAAAGGAAGAGATGGGGAATGGGAAATCACAGAGACACCCCCCATCTCTCATCTGGCGCTGGAGAGCTCTAACAGGCCTCCCGTGCTTTTAGGCTACTGGTTCAGAAAGAGCTTTCCTGGCTCCTGACTTGGTTTTTATCCCAGTAAGATCAGAGATTCAGGGGGAGGGAATGGAAAGAGGAAAGATAGATGCATTTCTACTGATTTCTCCCCTTTTAAAACTGAATTCAAACAACAGCAGTTATGTCAAATTGCAGCGGGTCACACATAGACCTTTGATGGGTTTATGGCCATGGTGCTCCACAAATACCTGCCAGAGCCTTGCTCAGCTGAGAGCAGGTGATGCTGTGCTGGGAGCACTGCCAGGACCCAGCAAGGGTCTGTGTGGTGACCCTAACCCTGCCCTTGCAGGCTCCTCCTGTGCAGTAACCCCTGTTTTCAGAGCTGGAGGAGATGTCCATCACTCCTTAGTGGGAGCAGAAGTAGTGGTGGGCTGCATCTTCAGGGGTGAAAGTCACTGTGGATGTGTTTGAAGGCATTGGGCTGACACAGATCTTCTGTAGCTAAAGATTCAGCCTGAGGTATCACCTGTGTAATGGCAAGTGCTCCAACAGTGCCTTTGGCACCAAGAGATTGAAAAGCTAAAAGGGGGTTAGCAGGAAGAACTAAGGAAATGAAGGAGAAGATAGCCTCAGTAGGTTCTTCCTCTGTGCTGGATCGTTTCTCGGGGTGTGTCTGTGTCCCCCAAAGCTGTAATATCTAAGCACTTCCTAGTTATTAATGGGTGAGTGCATCTCCTCCAGAGCCTTGGAGAGAAAGTTGCCATCATTTCTGTCTTAGAGGTGAAAACTGGAGCGCAGAGGAAGGAAGCTTTAGCTCTTGGCCATGCAGGAGAGCCTATGGCACAGTTAAGAAATGAATCCACATAACTCAAACTCTGCTCTATCAGATCACAGCCGGATCATATTTCTCTGCATTTCCTGTTCTCTAACAACTCTCCCTGTGTGTTGTGGTGCTGTGGGTGCTGTCACCCTGCTTAATACCCGTCCCCCAGAAGATTCCCTGTGGGTGTTGTTTGTGTGGACAGGCCAGGTGTGGCACAAGAGGAGCCTGGGGCTCCTGTGCTGCCCAGCTGGGCAGGGCTGGCTCACAGCAACAGCAAGCACAGCCAGGAGAGGCTCTGTGGGAGGTTTTGTGGGGCTGCTGGTGAAGGATTCCTATCACAGCACTAGAAAAGACTTCCTTAGAGAGCAGAGTCCCTTGGATTCATGCAAGTCCCTCCCATGAGAAGCTGTAGTACTGAGAACTAGCCAGGCTTTAATGAATGAATTCAGAAACTACCACAGAATTCCTATGGAAATACAGATGACATCCGCATTATGGTCATAATTAATTAACCAATTAATTATCATGATTAATGCTATTTTAATGAATCAGTTGCAAATCATTTCCAGTTCTCATGGTTTTCATTGGGAGCACATTAATCACAGCAGACTCTTTGGGTTGCAGAGGAATGCAGGATGTAAATCTCAGACCTGAGTACATCTTTAACAGAGGTGAGCCGGGTTCTCAGCGATCACATCCAGATGCAGGTATGGAAAGCTCTCCTGAAGGTCAGAAGATCTTCAGATTTGGAAAAATAATGCTGGCACATTATAGCAATTGGCCCAGAGCATGAAACAAACAGATCTGAAATGACCCAGGACTGGGCTGGTTTTATGAACACTTTCAGATATGGACTTTCCTGCTAATTCTGTTCAAACTGGAAAAAAGGTAAAATAATGCATGATAACTATTTTTGAAATGTTGGATAAACCATACCCGTTTGGGATGGTTTGGGTTTGTTTGGTTTGGATTTTTCCTGATGTTAAATGAGAATTCTTGTAGATATGTATAAATTCAACTGACTTTGGCAAACCTGCACAGGAGCAGTGGCTTTCCAAAAGGAAGCAGTTGAGGGACTAGGGTTTAATCTATTCTTGAATGTCTGCTTGGACATTGCTCTTATTTTCAGTGTAGTGTTCATTTACTCCTGTGGAGAACTTGCATGGTTCTACCATCTGTGAAAGCTTCCAAATAGTGTGAGAAGTACCGATTTAAATTAATGATTAGACTTCAACCCTTGGATGTAATTTCTTTATTTATCTGAGGTGTTGCCAAAACTCACTGATTGCTTCTGGAATTAGCCAGGAGATGTACTTGGGGTGTTTTGTACAGCTGTGCCTAAAGCTCCTTGGAGTCAGAGCTGCTACAGGGACGTGCAACAGATACAACACTCACAGCCCTGAGGTGGAACGACACAGGGAGCACAGGCTTTTGCACTGCAGGAAGTAGGGGATTTGGGAAGTGGGTGGGGATTTTATTTTTTAAAATTATTTGATTTTAAAGAAGAGATGGCTGGGGAAAAAAACCCCAAGCAGTAGTAGGGAGATGAAATCTTGGGTGACGAGTTCTGAACCAGTTTGAGGAGAATGATTGGCTCTGCATTACAGGGCATTGTAGGGAATGAGGAGAATCAAAATGGAAACAACCTAAACCAGCTAGAAAATATGTGAAGTAATGCACAATGTCAAGCTTGAGCCTGAGGTAGTTTTATAGCATATGTAACCATATAAGCATTAATTTAGGAATTGATCTCTGTAATGTACCTGCTATGATTAGCTTATTTCACTTGCAGCCAAGACATACATAGATATCCCACTTGCATAGCTGAGGGAACATCATGGGATGGAGTTTGGATATGTTACTACATTATTACTGCTTACCCTGTTAGTGCAGCAGGTTGAAATGTAGTAAGAAGAGTTATCTTTAATGAGTTTAATGGCTTGGGTAGATAGAAAATACTGGAAACTTTTTTTGTAGACACAGGTATTATAGTTCAGATAATGTTTTCCTTCAGTGTTTATTATATGTCGCACTCTAAAAGGCACAGTTTTGGCAAATGTGAGCTTAATATTGTTTTATAAAGCTATACAAAAGTATCCATTGACTTTTGCAAGCCCTTGGAAAACCCCCTGTCTTCTGATGGGATGTGGGCACCCAATTCATGTAACAAATACATAAGCTTGAGAGTAGTCCTGACATGGCTATATTAAAAAATGTGGGGAAATATTTGTGGGATATTTTTTGGAGTCTTTATACTGCTTTACTGGCAATCACATGAATTTTATATCTGTCATGAAATCTTCTGACATTTCCACCAATATGTTGCAAGGAGGTCATTAGAACAATTACTGAGATGTGGGAAAAGAAGTAGCATTCCATAGCATCAATTGCCAGCACTGCCATCTCTAAGCAATTAAAAACCATGAGAACAAAAACTGGACATTTTTCTGGCCTGTGTATCCAGAGGGTGCACCCGCATTTGTTTTTGAGGTTTTCTGCATTGCTATAGCACTAGATGCACATTCTTGAAAAAGATGAAGCTGTTTTGGGAAAATTGAAGTCAAATGAAAAAAATCTCAATTAAACTCTTCATTTCATCCATAAGAACTCACTGACTTGATATATTTAAAGATTGGATAGAAACTATTAAATGTTGAGAACTTCCCATGGGAGACAAACAAGTTTAATTAGAAATCTGTTTTTCTGAGGTTCCCATCAGATTTTGCTCGAATTGTTTGTGACCCTGACACGAAGAGTTGGTCCAGTCCAACAGCCACAGTTGCCCACCATCCCTTCAGCCCTGAGCCTGGCCAGTTCAGCTGGGCTGAAGAGGAGCAAGTGTGTCTGGGAACCTCACGCTGGTGTCAGGCACTGGAGCTGGGGAAATGGTGTTCCTGGGCTTCCAGCTCCTCACCCACCTCCCTCTTGGACAGGGACTTGCCACAAGGACATGGAGTGATAGGACAAGGGAGAAGGGCCTTAAGGAGAAGGGAGAGAAGGTTTACATTAGATATTAGGAAGAAATTCTTTACTCAGAGGGTGGTGATCCACTGGCACAGGTTGCCCAGAGAGGTTGTGTACTCTCTATCCCTGGAAGTGCTCAAGGTCAGGTTGGATGGGGCTCTGAGCAACCTGGTCGAGTGAAAGTTGTCCCTGCCTGTGGCAAGGAGTTGAAACTAGATGATCTTTGATGTCCCTTAGAACCCAAACCATTCCAGGATTCTGTGATTCCAACTTACTGCCAGTGACCTGTGGTTTTCACAGGTTTTGGGATCTCAGGGGTCTTTAGTTGCTAAATGGCTGCGACAGCTTGGAAAATGAATGTGACACTTTTCAACACACAGTGGTAATGGCAAAACTGCTGAGATGCTGTTTCACCCTTGCTTGGCAGGGACAGGAGGTGCTGAAGCCAACACAAATTTTGTCAGGCTTGGGCTGTAGCAACCAAGGCTGGCTGACTTGCTGTAGTGCTCTAGGAAGGTATTTGGACACCTGAGAGATCATAATTCATTCTGGAAATGACAGAGTTCAATATTAAAGTTGAATTTCACTTCCATGACGTGAAGCTGATTTCTGAATCCAGATGGAAAAAATTCCCAAACTTATATAATTGAATGGAGCTGATATCTGGTTTCCTGACCAGCTCTGTTTCTCCTGTGGCAATAAGCTGGAGTTCTTGAGGAAATCATCAAGTATTGAAAGAACTGAGGGATGGGTGTATCCAAAGGCTCAGCCAGTCTCCCACTGTCAGTAAGGCACGCAGGATTATTTCCCTGGAGACTCAGAGCTCAGTCTGCTGATGGTGTGGCCGTTAATAAAACAGGAAAAAATACTAGTGAGGTTTGTCTGAGACCTGCTTTGAGTTTGTGGAAACACTTTTCAGTCTTCTTGGATCCAGATATGTGATCTATTCCCCTAAAGTCCTAAATTTAGCAGAAAATAAACCAGACCAGGCTTTCCTCACTTGGGCAAGGAATTTCAGTATGTTGTGTTGCTGGACCTTGGTTTTGGACTGTAGGAACAAGGATTAGTTTGTTGATCAGCAAGACTGCATCTTCCTTGCCATGTCCTCGAGTTTGCCAGGTTTGCCCACCCTCTTATACCTGGGTTTTTTCACTCATGTGGGAGCAGTGGGTTGTTAGTTTGGACAAATTCTAAAACTGCACAGGACGGGGTCTGCAATGGTCTGGGACCTCCTGTTGAGGTGCAGGGGGAGGCTGGTGGAGCTTTGTGGAAACACCTGTCCCTGGTTGGGGTGACTGAGCCAATTGGTCCTGAGCTTCAAACCAAACCCCTGGAAACGTCACTCCTGTTGGAGAGGTGATGGCTTGCACTTTCCCAAACAAAGCACAGCAATGTTTCCTGTAACTTGAACCAAAGAGACAATTTAGTGCTTTGTAATCTGTGGGTGGGGGAGGCACTGTTGAGTCAGGAAGCCCCCAGAGGGTGCTGGCTTTACTGGTTTCAGCTGTGAAATCAAAACACATGCATGAGTCAGGCCAGTGGTTAAGTTCTGCTCACTTTGAGGCCCTAGCTTTGATTAAATTCATGTGTCATTTTCAAAGGTCCATGTTTAGCTTGGTTTTAGATCATGCTTGCATAATTAGTTTATTTAAACTATGTCTCATGTTAAATCAGATTTTGCCTGTGGACTTAAGTACAACTGTGTAATAAGATATACCTATTAAACAGATGTTTAATCTTAATGACTATGTTCTTGACAATCAATTGAAATTGAACATCTAATAACTACACTGCAACTAGGCATATCTCTTTGCATTTAATAAGATACTATAGTAATATAATTATAGTAATATAGGATATTATACATAACATGTTCATGGCAATATACCCAGGTTTGTATAATACATAAAATATATATGAAAAAAATCATCTGAGAAATGAGGAGGCTTAAGCTCAGATCATCATTTCCCTGAAGGGAAAGAACAAAAAAAACACCAAACCCCAAATGTTATCCTCTTACAGAGGAAACAATTTGTATTGGCACTTTGCACTGCATGTCCTGTAACAGCACTGTGTCCAGGTCATCACCCCAAGTAAAGTCCAAGGCAGTGGTGTCGTGGAGCAAAGCTCAGGCTTATGGTCCTGTGTCTGGCAACTGGTGGGATACTTTTGTCAAACTCAATAGAGAAAAAGGGGACTAAGAAAAATAAGGGGAACAATTAGAACAAATATAGATGTGGAAACACTTGTTTCCACAGGGGCTGTGAAAAAAGCCCAGCCAACTGTGTCAGTCCTCATTGGAATTGTGATTCTAGGTGGGTGTAAATACAATACTTCTGCAGTTGTGCACCCAAGTCTCTGATTTGTGATCGTGACCAATAAATGAGCCACTTCATTAATAGATCCCACAGAATATCTCATTGTGCCACAAATTTGGTCTGATAGTCCTGACCCCAGAGCTTTATATTCTGCTATCATGACATGTACAAATGATTTGTACATGCTTTTGTACCATAACTGTATATTAATGGACATTTAAATATAAAACCAAACAGATTCATAATGTTCTGGTCAGAATTAGCAAGTATGTGTCAAATAGCCAATTAAGACACTTGAATATTTTGGTAGTTTTGCAGTACTTTAGGATTTTATTTTTTCTAGGCCCTAGTTTGAGGAGGCCGTTAAGCCCATGCTTGAATCTATCTTTTCAGCAAATCTGTTGCACATGTGTTCAATATTAAGTGCATGCTAATGAGAAACAAACTGATTAACTTTTGTCTTATGGTTGGACAGTTCATTGAACTGTATAGAAAACTTTCCATTGAATCCAATGAGCCCTGAGCTAAACAGTTTTAAAATGTGGTGGGAAGGCAGGGAGAGAGAGTGGGAAACAGGTGGGTTCAAATTAGGCTGGATTATGTGGTATCTTTTGGGCTATTGAATATGTATAGAATGGAGCTCTTGCTAATGCAAATTACAAACATGTTTCAGAATCTGTTTCGTGGCACATGAACAGTACAGTGATGGACTAGAAACATATGAAAGACATATTGATGATAGTAAACATTAGCTTGGCATTCTGGTCTCCAACATTGCTCAGAATTGGAGGGGAGAAAAAGTCTTCAAACTTTTCACGTTCCATAAAAATAGTTATCAAGGTTTCTTTTTGCTCAGCCTCCCAGATTCCTCTTGAAAAACTAGCCTGGCTTCCCTGAGCATCTCTTTCCTAGTGCATTATATTTTCCCCACGCCTGCCTGCATTAATTTTTGTTAATATTGTTGTTGCCATCTTTACACTAAAAAATGCATGAAGGAGAGAGAAGTGTGTGTTTGTGTTCTCCCTCCCCCTTTTCCTCATGTAATTCAGAGACCAGGTTTACAGTGTAAAGGCAGTGAATTCTCCAGAGGGAAAACCTATTTTGGTGGCCTTCTTGTAATCGTATTACTGGAGGGCACCTCTAGCTAACACTGTGCAGGGTTAAATTAGGCCTAGAACTTCTCAAGAGACTAAGTTTACTACTGATTTCATTTAGCCCCCTTTACCCCTCATTTAGGCTGGGAGAGGATGAAGCTCTGTGTTTTGTTTTAGGTCTTTTTTTTTCTTCTCCATTCTGTTGGTAATTTTTCCACACACCTTTATTGAAGACAGTGATTGCAAACACATTCAACTTAATATTCAACTCACGCTTTAACTTAACAAGTAGTTCAAAGATTAATTACCATGTACCTTGCAGTTCATAGATTCTATTATGATATAGCTCAGGCAAAGGGAACAGGGGGAAAATCCAGCTGATTAGCCTGTGATTATGTGTTAGCCTGTGCTTGTGGTCTTTGGTTGGTTGTCACTGTGTGATGCAAGAACTGCTGCCTGGCTATGCTTCCCCATCTGCATTCATTTTAATGTAGTTGATGAGTTTTTAGGACTTAAAAAAATATTAGTGGCAACATTTATCAGGTTAGTATAGTTAAAATTGTTAATGCTTTGAGAGGTGAAGTCTGCTCAGTGGTGGAATGAAGGCAGTTGTTACCCAGGTTTCACAGGTGGCTGTCTGGATGGTGACGCAGCTGTGGCTGAGAAGAGCCGTGCACTGCCCACACCTGGGACACAGATCTGAGCAGGATCTGCAGTGGTTGTGCTGGTGCTTCTGGCAAGTTCTCCAGAGCACAGGGTGGAAGCTGCACTGGGGCAGTTTTGTCCCCAGTGCTGGCCCCAGGAGGGACTGTGACACTTGGAACTCGCACAGTGAGACCATAGTGGGTTGAGCAACCTGGTTGTGGTGTCCCTGCCCATGGCAGGGGGTTGCAATGAGATGATCCCTAAGGTCCCCTCCAACCCAAACCATCCCCTGATTCTGTGATTCTGTGTCATACAGGTACAGAGCTGAGTTAGCATTGTGTCTGGGCACTTCTGATTTGATAGTGCTGCACCTAAAACTGCATTTAACACCTCATCAGACTGTTGCATCTGGTAAGAGTGGCTTTAGCAGTGTGCAGAAAGCCCGAGAGGAAGAGCTCATCCCATTGTCCCTCTGCTAATAGCCCAAGTTCTATGAGACCTGTCAGGGATGTGATTAGACTTTTCTTCCTGCTCTGTTCTCACTGGGAGCATCTCAGTGTTCCCCTTATTCTAGAGTAAATTGATTAGGACTCAATAAAAAGCGAGGCAGAACCTGCTTGTCACTTGTTAAATGTCTCAGCCACTTTGGAGACTGTGCCTGAATCCCTGAGCAAGTGGGAGCTCTTCTGGTGTGAATTCCCCACATCTAGAGTTTCCCTGGCTAACAAGGGGAGGCAGTGTACATAGGACAGAACAGGTTTCTATTCAGCCGTGGAGAAAGCACTTGTGAATGTTGCAGGAAATGAGATCTTAAGTCAGTGCATGAAACAATCTAATCCATCACAGCCCCTAGAATGGCCTCTCATAACTCAGGGGCTGTCATACCCCTTTGTGTGCACGAAGGCAGTTGTGGAAGAAGTGACGAACTGCGCACATATTCTGCTAAATCCGTTCTGGCAGCTGAGGTAATATATTTTCAATGCCAAGTCACATAATTTTACTTTAGCTCATTTGACTCCAGGCTACAAAGCTATTCCAGAAAACAAAGGGATGGTGTTTGAATAATGAATAATAATGAATTTAATTCTGTGGGCTTGTGCTGGGCTGAAGCCTCTAGGAGGTTAAATGCAGATAAAGTAATGGAAAGGAAAAGTTTTACTTTACAAAATGGTGTTGTTTTACTCTAGTTGTCTTGACTTCATTAGGCATTGCTGCCTTTGGATAGATGCAGCTGGCATATCAATTTAGAACTAAAATATTAAGTATGATTTACAGATTTACACCTACAAAATATCATAGAATTACTCTCAGCATCTTCTTTTGTCTTCCAGTTGGTTTGGGGGTTTTTACCTGTCCTATTATTTTCTCTTGATGGCTGCAGACCTTCACAGTAGTTGCAAGGAAATCTGAGTGTATCCTTGCACCATGATAGATACAAGTGCACCCTTTTGTGGTGTCACCTGAGATCCTCAGCTGATAATTCAGGGCTTTTCACGAAAGAAGGAAGGCAATATTCCCAGAGGTCTGGGCAAAGAGGTGGTGCCTGTACAACACTGAACCTGCACTGGCCTGGACACTGCTGGTACCAGTTTAATGTCAGTGACAGACGGGCAGGCCGGGAGAGGGTTCCCCCCTACAGAGATCCTGGAAGGCAGCTTCAAGGAAGACTGTGACATTTGTTAATTTGTTAAGTTTCCACAGACAGGATTAATTACACCACAGTGGCATTAAAGCTCTGGGTTCTTAACTGTACCTTATATCCCTTTGAGAATCCCCCTTTCCTTCAGCACTCTAGAGGGAGTTGGAATTCGTTCACAAACTGTTTAGGTTGGTGTGGAGCTGCTTAAGCCTCTCAAAGCCTCAGGCAGGCAGGTGCAGGCAAGCAGGGGTGTGGGCAAGTGCTACAGGTGTGTGTCTGGGAGGTCTCACCCTGCCTGCGAAGGGATCTGCTGACTGTGTGCACGGGGACACTGTAACCTTTGGGTTCCTCAGCACCACAGCTGCTGGAGCTTGGTCAGAGATGCTGTTCCAGCTCAGCTGCTGCTTCTGCTGCTGAGTTTTTCACTGCAGACCCTCAGAGTCTCAATGTCCTCACACCCTGACGAGGCACTGCAGGATGAGGTTCCTGCCCAGGTCCTGCTGGAGTGAGGTGAAGGAGTGAGGGCAGGAGCAGAACAGTCGAAGCAAACTGAGGCAGAGCCTGTACGTGGCTTCCCTGAGAGCTGCATCCCTGGAGAAGGTGGAAAAGGCCCCTGCTCAGGGGGGAGGGAGCACTCATTGCTTGCATGCTGGGATGTGCCAAAGGAGTGCTGGCAGTCACGAGGGTGTGCAGCTCTGATCCTCCCTGTAACTCCAGGGCAGGTCTTTCCAGCCTGAGGGAGTGTGTGATTGTGTGCAGTGGAAGTCAGTGTGATACCAAAGGTTCACCATCATTGTTAATTCATGGCAGAAGATCAGGTGAACCAGGAAGGGGAAGTCACCTTTAGGAACAGTTTGCTAAGTAATTAAAAAGGAAAAAATCCAGAGGCTTGATAGACAAAATGGGTTATGGAGAGCCATAACATAAACAGTGTTTTCTGGTGCTAAAGACAACAGATTTATAGAACAGCTATGTGTGGGATGTATGGTCTTTGTCTGCAGCCTGAATGTGGCAATACTTGGTTAATTTGAGAGAATGAGAAAGTGAAGCTGATTATAAACAGAACTGAAATAGTCACTCAGGCACCATGTGCATGGGACTTCTAGTGAGCTCCACTGGAGGTCCAGGCACTGAATGTTTGCAGGATTATGTGTCATCTCGTGGATCTGTTTTCACAGTCCAAGCCATCTGGCATACAGGAGTAAACAAACAGCAGAAAAGATAATAAGTAAACTGGTTTTTTTAACTGGTTTTCCCCCCAGTCTTAATACTGTAAGAGCTATGGAATTGTGATTCCTGAAATAGATTACATCTAATAAGGAGTGAAATAGTAAATGTAACACTTCCACCTTGCAGGAAGGCAGTATCCTATCTCTTTTGTTCAGAAGGGTGTGCACATGTTTTCTCCAAGCTCCAGCTGTGGTGAGAAGAGGGGTGAGCTCAGCCCTGCCCAAGGCTACTGTCGGGTCTCTGAGCTGATGCTGATGAACAGCCTGAAACACCAGCCCCTAGTGCAGGCAGTTCTGAGCAGGACTTCTGGTGTCACCTGGAGAAGCTATGATGGTTTTACTGGAGAATTTGCAACGGTCAAGACTGCTTCATCTGTCCTTAGCATTTCACAGGGGTTGCTTCCTAACACTGAGGAGAGAATGTCACTGCAGTGAGGGAAATTGCATTGACCAAACTTGTTTCACTGGGGAGAGTCTGGCAGAAGGGTTACAGCATCAACTTGCTTCAATTCACTATGTTGGTTCAGAGAAATAGTATCTCAGAGTAGCTAGAGAGGTTGTGAATCTCATCAAAAAGTCTTTGAAAAATTTCTGTTATGGTTGATTAACTGTACATGAGACTCTACAGAATCAGAGTTCTATCAAACTAATTCAGATGTGTGTAGACAAGGCCCACTGATACCAGCTTATACCATTTGATTGAGAACTGCATTATTTAATGACTTTCCTTTTGGTATAATCTCATTTTACAAGAAATCTCACTCAAAAAACAAAGGGAGTTTTTTAGCTCTAGTCCACAAATGGCTGTACTGAGGTCATAATTTCTTTGAACTCCTTTGAATTCAGCTGGTTAATTTGGCTGTAAGAGAACAAGGTGGGTTAGCTTAGGGTGCCACTTTGGAGGGTGATGCTCTAACTCCCAGCTTGCATCAAACAAGCCAGTCCTTCCATCCTTCTTATCTCAGCCTGCAGGTTCCTGGTTTTGGTGTTCATTGGCACCTATGAGAAGCCAGGCCAAGGAGTTAAGCTGGCTGAGGAAGACCACTGGGAAAAACCAATTCCCTACCAGTTTAGCCCCGTAGATCCAAAAGAGGAAAATGATCTACCTGAAGGTATACAAAGGTAATTAAAATGGGAATTTTGTCTGTTTGAAGATGGATGTCTATAGATAAGGTACGGTGAGAAAAACTGAGAGCCCTTTCTCTCTGGTCAGTAAGATTTTCAGGAACTTGTCTCAAATTTTAGACACTATGTGAAGTATCCTACCATCCCAGATGTTTGACAGAGTTTAAACCTCCTCTAGAACAGGAACAAAGGCAAAGCCTTTAGAAGCTGCTTGTTGTTAACATTCTCCTTTCTGTAAGGTGTATAATAGCTTTTAACATTTTGAATGGAATCAGAAGTATTAAAGAGAAGGAAGAGGCTCAGGGGACAGGAATTGTCTTGATACCAACAGTTGCCACGTTGGTTCCTTGTGTGTGTGTAAGCTGGTGGTTGTTTATGCTGTTTGATCTCATTTCCCAAAAGTATTTCTCAAGCTGTGCTCAGACAGAGCCTATGGGAAGGAACCTTCTGACTGAAATGGAATCCCTCATTCAAGATGAAATAGGATTTTTTTTTTTGGTAAGTTGTTTCCTGGCAAGGTTTTCCTGTGACATTTGCTGGGAGGGTAACCCATTAATTTGAATCCAAGCACCAGCGGGAGCTAATCTGGATGACAGGAGATCATGCTTGGCATTTGTTTCCGTGCTGGTTAGGTGCCATGTGAAATATTTCCAGTGGTGACCCATGTTTCCAGCTTTGGAAGCTGTGCTGGAAAGTGCAGTTATGCTAGGAGAGTTGTCTGATGATTTTATTTCATTTTTGTGAAAAGTCCAATGGAAATATTAACTAGTTCACAGAAAATTCAGGTGCAAGCACAGTTTCACACCTGTGTCAGTACCAAACTGAGGAGTTGGCACACGACTGCTGTCCCTGGTATTTATTATCTTTACTGTGGAAAGGCTTAACTTTGCAGTTAAGATGAGGATTTCACCCTACCAAGTCTACACAGGCAGCTTAACCTGCTCTTGAACCTCAAAGAATGTCGGTATCTGCATGTAAAGGGCTCCCAGAACAAGCTGTTGGAGTTGAAATCCTCAGGGAACACTGCAGAGCTGTGCCTGGAAATAGTGGGTCATGCTCAGAGCTGGCATTCCACAGAGTGTTGTGGAGACTTAAGAAGCAGCCAAGATTTAAATACTGAGCAGGAAAATATTTTGATCACTCTGTTCATGTCAGCAAATAGGGGCTGGTCTGCTTCCCATGGGCACTGGTTAAGTCCTCTTCCACTACAGAGTCAGGGTTTGTGATGAGGGAAAGTTTTCAAGTTACATGGTTACATGTGGGTTTCAGGCTTAGTCTGCTACAGGGCAGACTTTGTATGGTCAAGATTTTGAGTGACCAGGTGAGCTTTAGAACATGCTAAAGAGTTTTGCAAATGCCTGAATTTTGGATATAAAAGAAACTGCTTTTACTCAAATAAAGCCAGACATGTAAACTCGTTTTCCTTGAGTTGTTCCAGTTCCAAATTCATCCTCAGCTACAATCAGTTGACTCCCAACACCAGCAACTTCATTAATTGTAAATCTAACCCTCCTTTTTGGCAGGTTTGGTTATCTCAGGCATGATATAATGGGGTTTTTGGGGATTAGTGGGACTTCTCCAGTTTACTTGAACAGAAGCTGGGTCAGACCTGTACGAGATGCCTGTTGCATTGGTGTCTGAGTGATCTGCCATTGCTTAGGTTTGATGAAGAAATCTTTAATAAGATTACTTTTCTGTTGAAACAGTCAATTTGTAAAGGCTTCTTTATCCACAACAGTAGTAATTGCATTCCTCAGTATTCAATCATTTCATTTCAAAATGTTTTACTCTAAGAAAATAACTTCACACCCGTGTTTCTTTCCTTCTTTTAACTGAAAAGAGCCTCTTGTCTTCTCTGTGGTCAGTGCAGCCCGTTTGTAAGGGCCTGGTACGAGCTGAAATCTGTACATTCTTATCTCCCTTGCTTTGTTTTCCTGTACCAAACTGTAAGCAAGCCCTGAAGTTTGTTCAGATTTCGGATCAAAACCACTGAATTTCTATTTCTTTTCTTGCAAATTCCTAGGGGGAAAAAATCAATATGCTAACACTGTTGCATCAAGCTTTCAAATCTATGCAGACATCAATAGGCAGCTGTTCTGTGCTTTTTAGCGTTTTGGGACAAGTTTCTGATTTCAAACAGAGTGATGTCAAACCAGAGAAACGTCACAGGAACTTCTCTGGATTTACACAACTGGCTCAGGTGTGTAAAATTAAATCAGGATTTTCATTTACTATTAATATAATAATTAGCATTTTATTAGGAATGGGGTATCTGCACCTTCATAGCTACTCTCTCAGGAAATTAAACCATAATTGTGTGGCATTGTGTGCCCAATACATATAGCTGTTCTTATTTGGTAAATGTGTATGAAATAGTATTTGCTACTTCACCGATTTAATAGAAAATAAAATCCTCTCAAGTCAGAGTAATGTCCTCTGCTTTATATTTGAGAAAACAAATTAATCCCATGATAGGCTGTGATTTGCAATAAAGTTGATCAATGGGATCTACCTCCACAAATTGCAGAACATACCATTCACATTGTTTTGAGTAATACTGTTGTTTTACTTTCAAGTACATTGCTGTTGCTCCTTGTGTTCAGCACAGCATCTTAAGAGTTTTTAATAGAAAGAAACTAAATGAAAATTGATTGATAAAAGCTCCATCGAGGTGTTTATTGTTATTTGCCCAGGGGTAAAGCAGAAACTTTTGAAAGCCATGTCATTTGTATTAGATTCTGTTTTTCAAAGTGCATGGGCAATGGGGATGTGAACATAAAGGTAGGAAATTGCTTTTTATCATTAATAACTTGCACAGGGGCCTTGTAGTACAAGGTGGAGTGTCCACCTTCATGCTGGATAATGAGGATTTTTTGCAAAAACTGGTGCTCAGAGGTGTAGTGGAGGATTGTGTTTGCAGTCATCACACTGATGCCCCAAAGCTTGAAGCACATGCAAATGGGAGAGAAAATACCTGATTAACAAGGGAGAGCTGTGTTACACTCAGCCACTTTACCAGAGGGGTAGCAGTAGAGACAGGATGTGCTTCAGCAGCAGTTGCCTGTAGGGCCTTCAAAATTCTTAACCCTCTGGAGCAGGGCCTGAAACAACTCATCCTTCTCTAGTTCTTGGAGTATTCTAGTTTGATTTGGGCAGAACAAATCCATTTTCATCTGGAAGAGAATTTTAGTGAGGTTAAGAACTGTAAACTCTTCTGTTACATAGGGAAGTGCCCTCCAGTGTGGGAGCACAGAGTAAGCAATGTGAAGATGATGTTGCTGGAAGGAGTCTTCAGAGAATTGTGGGAGGACATTTGTTCTTGGCTGTAGTGAAGGGACACTGGCTGCAAACACTCACTCCAGGCAGACTGAGTTTTAACCCCGGCTGCCAAGACAGACTTGAGGAACCAGCTCAGCTCTGGTGAGAAGCCTTGAGCTAAACGTGGGGGGCTTGGGGTTAATTTTTTTGCTGTACAGAAGTTATTTTTCCCCAAAGCATCCCAAACTGAAATGAGGATGAAGAATTTCGTACATGGGTTCCTGGGGGTTGGAGGGTTGATTTGTTTTGCTTGTGCAGTGTAGACACCTTAGGAATGGCATATACACCAAGATTGTTGCTTGTTGGGAAGGTAACTATTAAAACCAGATGCGAAGTGTCCCTGCTGTCCCTTTTCTCTAAAATAAATCTCAGTTTTGACTCATAGGTTGAAGAAAGAAAGCATTTTGTTGAATATTTCTAGAGAAAAATGAAAAAAAAAAATCTATTGAAACAGCATGCTATTTTTTGTTTGAATATGTTATAATCCATCAGTTAAATAATTTAGGTAAGAAAAAAACCCCAAGGTTAAACTTCAGTTCTAGAAAAGATACTTGTAGCCAGAATATAGTTTAACAAAGCAAAGTAATCTAAAAGTGGAAACATGAATTCTTTGTTTTCATACACTGTATATGTCAATGTAAAATAATAGATTTATTGCTTTTCTACTTGGAGAAGGAAGGAAGGAACTGTTTAATTGGAGAAGTTCAAACACTGGAGTGATAAAACCCTGTTACTGTGCACATAAGTAGTGTGTGCATTTGTGGTGTTGTTCTACTGCTTTACCATGGAGGTAGTTTCTGTAGCCCTTCCTTGGTGTGCATATATGTGTGTTTTAAAGAAACAAGGATTTAACAAACAAACCTCTGTAGCTATGTTGTGCATATCACATCCTATATGAAAGGATTTCAGATAAGTATTTGAGAAATAGGTGTTTTCAGGCAGGAGTACTCAGTGCACCCCAATGTGGCTGTGCAGATTAAATGGGCAGAAATGCACAAGGGCAGGTCCTATGAATCCACTGCACATCAGCTGTGCCAAGAGTTGGCAATGGGACTTAAACAGAACATGTGACAAGCATATGGAAAATATATTCCCTTGCTTTGTATTTTTATAAAATGGATCATACTCAATGTGCTACTGCCTTTGAGGGCTATAAGATAAAACATTGCAAGGTTCATTGACTTTGAGATGAGAATCCTGGGTACAGCCCAGATGGAAGCCTGATACAAAAGGCTGCTCTTGTCTTTGAACATTATTGGCCCCAAAGAACTGAAATTCCTTTTAGGTTTCCTCCCACCCACTTTAATACAATATGAGTGCAAACAGTTTCCACTTGGTTTTGTTCTTGGGCCAACCTGCAGTTTAAGCACTGACCAAAATGTGCTTTAGGAGAGTGGCTTACAAGTCATCTTGAATTTGATGGCATGGACACAGAAGGTTTTTGGGAGGTGCAAAAGGCCCATCTTAAACTGCTCCAAGGTTGCTCCAGTGTAGCTGTTCTGGTGCTTGCAGAGAAGATGGTTCAAGGAGGTTGTGCCCTCCATGGGCCTCATTCTCAGTGCCATGTTGATGTTTCTCCTTCCTCACCCTGGGCTGGCTGACACAGTCACTTGTAGATCTGATCCTTGAATCAGCTCTTTGAGGGGATCAGGGCTAATACTTGCATTTCTTTTTTTTTCATTTTATAAGATTTATTTATGCTTGGCATTATTTCATAGTGATGCCTTAGAAATACCTGCTCTAACAACTGTGGCTGGGAGGGCAGGTAAGTGTGGGCAGGGGTGGTGCTAGTAGAAGAATCAACCCTCAGAAGATTCCTCCAGTACTTTGTGACCCTTTCTGCTCTTTACAGTGTTTTGGAGGCACAGATCTGCTGTTGATCTGGGTACCCAGGCTGTGTGTATTGCTGTGTGCTGGTGAGGTGTGAGAGGGCCATGGGAGGGACACACTGCCCTCTGGCATCCAGGAGAAGTGCCATGGTCACAGACAATACAGTTCCTCTGGCACTGCAGCCCAGGTGACACAAAGGCTGTTGGCACCCACAGGAACAGCCCTCCTCCATCTCCTCTCTTGCCCCTCCTTTGGGAAGTTCCCACTTCCTCCACTGGAATTCTGGGCAGGGCTCATTCAGGCAGGAAAATACTTCCTTAAGGCTTATTTTCATATTGATTTCCTCCCTGAAGTGCTTTTTGAAGGGGTGCCACAGTTCATTCAGGGCATCACACAGCTTACAGGGAAGTGGGACCTCCCTGTTTGGGGTCCAGGTTGAGCCACAGGTGGGTAGGAATGGCTCAAGCTGCTAAACTGGTCTCAGCTGGCGTGGTGGTGAGCACAGAAGGTGAAAAGATGCCTTAAATGTAGCTTTTCCTTTCCTCCTTTTAGTCTTGTGCCAAATAGGGAATGGAGAAATTGGCTCAAAAGCCTTTATTTTTTCCTGCTCATTTTCTGTTATTTATTGTTTTTCTTTTCAAGTAGACTTCCAGGCTGAATGCAATTTTCCTGTGGGAGTAGATGCCGAGTTCTGCCTGCGTTTTTATCTCCACAGTTGACAATAATAAAAATTCCAAACAACTTCCCCCGCATTCCCAGCTTTGCTGTTGTCATGTTTTCTGCTGGTTGACAAAGTCACCTCTGCGGCCTTAATATCTGAGTACATTTGTTTTGCAAAGTGCTGGGAGCTGCATGGCTTGTTGATGTTTTCAAAAGCTTTCACAAAAGCTGTTGAAACACTGCGTGTTGCACAGTTAGGAATTTAGGAATTTTCCACTCCCACTCCCCAACTGTTTTTTTGGATTAGTGTTTGTGTTTCTCTGAAGCACCCTGCAAGCACCTCCTGTCAGGAGGGGACGGGGGAGAGGCTGTGATGTCAGTAAGGCAGCCTGTCTTTCCATGAAACATTACTTGTCCACTGAGATCCTGTAAGAAATTCCTGGGAAGATTTTCCTTCACGTGCACAACCCTTTCAATGGAAGTGATATCCCAAAAACACTTAGGAGGGTTTCTTCTGTGGAGTTAAAACCTTCTCTTTTCACATTCCTCCCTTGCCTATTTCCTGCTTCCACCTCCAGGCATTCCAAAGTATGACTTTGGAATTTGTTTATCTGTTTATAATTTGTTTTATCTGTTTGAAGATGAAAATTATTTTGCTCTTTCAGGAGCAAAAAAAAAAAAGGAGTTTGAGAGATGCTGGTTTTGGGAACAACTGAGGCAACAGGACTAGGCTTCACTTTAGCCTGCAGCTGATGTGTGGCTGGACGAGGAGCAAAGTCCCTTCTGGGCAGGGGAAGGAAGGAACAGCTTTGCTCTGACTGTTCATGGTGAGCAGTATTGCTTGGGCACTACAGTAGCAAATGGCCTCTGAATTAGAAGGGAAATGAAGACAAATCACTTTTTACTTTAGAACACCGTCATGTTTTAATGTGGGCTTTGTTTACTCAACTGGTTTTTCATGGATAATGGTCTCCTTATGCCACAGGATTTTGTGTAGATTATTTGTCTTGGTTATCTGTTCTTACAACGTGGTATAAGATGGTTTTCATGCTGGAGGAGGGAAGACAAGCCACTCTTTGCATCTTGATAAATCCCCAGGAGCCAAATAGCATAGCTTCCTCTAAGCATTAATTCCTGTGCTCCAGAGTCCTGGTTTTGAAAGATTGACTCTTGCAGAGCTTCCAGACCATGAACCTTGGCAAGCATGAGCTTCTACACATTCCCAAAATGACAGGAAAAATAAAATGGGCTAAATTAACCACTGAACCTGCTTCCCCTTTCCTCCACCTGCAAGTTATAGCAGTAAACATCATTAAGACCATTCACTTTTTAGTCAAATACTAAGTGTGACTAAAAGATACTTTACACCACAAAAAATACTCTGATAAATGAAGTTCCAGGCTGGATGCATATTATGTAGTAGTTTGGAAAATCACTGCCCTTCATTTCAACCCTGTGCTGTACAAATCAAATTGCAAATGAAGTCTGCTTCTGTTGGATGGTGCCAACCATCTGATAAGGAGATCTTGGCTGACTCCTCATGTGTCTTAAGGGGATATAAGAAATGAATATTTGTGATTTTTATTACTCTTTGAAAATACCATTTTTTTTATGCCTTACAAAAACTGTTTGATCAATTTTCATCTCCAGTCAGTTATCACAGGGCCTTTTCTCTTTCTGCAGACTGTTAAGCTTTTGTCTCTGAGTTTATCTTAATAATCACAAAAAATCCAATGACCCATAACAGGATTCACATTATTCCTTTTTATGTTTTACTCCATGCACAATTTGGAGATGTCTGGATCTGAATGGAGCTGTGATTGAGAGTCATTTAGGATGGTTGGGGTGTGCAGAATAGGAGCAGAAAGCTGGTGGTACCTCTTCATTTCCAGCCAGATCAGCATTTTTCCTCACATCCAGACCCTAAGGTGCAGTTTCATTTTAAGTTTCCCTTAATGGCTGTTCTGCTTGGACTTTTGTTGTAAAAGCAAATAAATACATAGAAATTTGTTATTTTAAACTTGGACTGGGCCCTTACCAGGCTGATAGTGAACCACTGGTGCTGCTGGGGAGAGGGGGCAGGTGGGTGATGCACACACTGAGGAAAGGAGTGTGAAACTGGGGGTATTGGCCCTCAAATGTTCTTGCTTTTCATACTTTAAGCTCAAGAAACTTGTCTAAATTGGAAGTCAACACCATTCATACTGCAGTGATTTCTGTGCAGTGATATGGAATGTGAATTAGCACAATGTTGAAACAGATACATAGTTTTTATAATGTATTTGTTAAATTTTTACTTGGTTTGTATTAGGAAGAGAGGTTATTTAGTAAAACTACTTTATTTAAATGTTACTATTTTAGAACTAAATATATCCATTCTATAAATGGATAGTTACTCTAATTGTTAAATCTTTGCTTAGTGTTAAAGTTTTCTCCAAAGGTGTGCCTGCCATGTGCTAATGGCAAACTGGTTAATATTATTTATTCCAACCTACATGTTTTCTAGCATTCTGAATTTGTAGAAAGAATTTTTTGGTGTGAATAGTGATGTGTATTCAGAGCAGGTAATTTTTCAGTTTCCCATCATCTGTTGGAAACTGGTTTCAAGGGCTGTGTTTGCTTGTTGTGGTTGTAATCCCAATCCCGAGGTTGTTACACTGACTCCAGACTCCTGGGTTAGGTAAAAGTTTATGGATGAAACCTTCAGTCAAGCAGAGTTTGGTTCTTCAGTGGTTTTACACCCTGTTTTCTGCACAAGGGACCAAGTGAGAAGGGTAAGTAGCAAGCAGGGAACTGAACAGCAGAACTATGGGACAGGATATCTCCTCAGTGATTATCATTATTATCAAAGTGGAATTTATCCAATTAGCCAATTCTATTAAACAGCTTCGATTGACTCTTTCCTCCTGCCACACTTTAATGTGTTTGTATCTTGAAGGAGTGAAGGATGTATTGTTTGACATGACAGCTTGCTTTGTGTGCAGCTACCTCTTCATTTCAGCTCAGTGACTGACAAAAGATAGGAGTGGGTCTTTTTGATGTAGCACAGGAATTATTTCCTGATTTGACATCCTAATTGATTGGGGATTTCTTATTATATTAAGGAGTTTTCATCCTGAATTGCTCAGCAAAACAGCATTGGTTCATTGCAATAGGAGGATAAAAAGGAGGATGTATTTAAGCATACTCTTCTGTGCTGTGGCTATTACATATGGCTAACAATCTTTTTCCCCCTCTCCTCTTGAGGACCATGAGGGCCTCATCACTCTCACAGGGAAGAATTTCTTTCTAATATCCCATCTAAATTGAGATTGCCAGTTTAAAGCCATTCCCTCTAGTCCTGTTACTCCAGGCCCTTTTCCAAAGTCAAGTCCCTCTCCAGCTCTCTTGTAGACCTTTTGGGTACTGGAAGGAGCTCTCAGGTCTCCCTGGATCCTTCTCTTCTCCAGGTGAACACCCCCAGCTCTCCCAGCCTGGCTCCAGAGCAGAGGGGCTCCAGCCCTGGAGCATCTTCACGGCCTCCTCTGGACACACCAAGATGCAGCCAATGTATTTTCCTGCTGGGCAGAAACAGGAATATCAATGAGCAGTAGGACTGGTGAGATGCAGGCAGGGGGGAAGCACAGGCTCAGCACAGCATCTTAAAAACAATGAACAAATGAAGTGAATTGATTGTTTTTATGGAGATTTTTCTTTAGGGAGAAAGTTGCTCTGACTTCTGGAAGGAGCTGGATATTCCATCACATTCCTGTGATTCAAGAAATGGAAAATACAGTGATGATGGTGCTGATTGTTTTTAAAATGAAACTGTCTGTAGTTATCTCTAGAGATAATAATCCCCTGCTGGTTTAGTGCTTCCTTGATTTGGTTTCTATAAATCTGGAGAATGAGGCATTGCAAGGCTGCCTCAGCTCCCTCACATCACTCCCTGGAGCAGTGGCTCATCCCAGCCACCTTTCCAAATGTCTTTTCTAAACTGATTCTACAAGGTTTTGCTGGGATGCTTTAGCTCTCAGATTTTCTTAATACTGGACCAAAAGCTTCAGTACAGCAAGCTTTTCTCCCACTGGTTTCACATTTTGATTGGAAACTAATTGATTTTGACTCTCTGATTTGCACAAGAGACCTGGTGGAATGTCTGGGGGGTTTTAGCATCGTGGTGGACAGAGCAGGTGCTGCCTGGCACCAGGTACTCAAGTGTTGCTGTGCAAAGGGTGCAGTGGATGGATGGAGCCTATTTGACAACTTTTTTTCATTTGCCTGAGTGCAGGTGACTACATGTGAAGGATAAGATTCAGGATTTGCAGGCTTATGTTATTTTTGCGTATAGGAACATGGGTAAAGCAGCTTTTTGTGACTGATTGGACAATTATTCCTTCTTAGGGACAGTTTGGTCTTGCATACACCCTGTAATTTTTTTATCCTAGTATCTGAAAGTACTTTTCAATCATTTAGATTCATTATTTACATTTTAACATTGTAGAAAATAGGAAAGAAAGTAGAGAGAGGTTAAACATACATGTCTCTATTGCTTATAATGACACCTGGTTCTAAACCAAGTTTGCCTAATTCCCACTCTTCACAGTTACTTTGAGACAGTTGTTTTACATGAGGTCTGTATGTATTTATTTCAGGCACATCTCATGGTTACCCCAGTGTGTGGGTTTTTTGAAATCACTGATGGAGTTGGTCCTTCAGCTGAAGTGATGGGTGTCAGCAAAGCTGTGCTCAGACTCTGCATTCTGATTTCTACTCAGGCAAGGTATGTGTGAAAATGATAATTATGTGTAAAAGTGCAGCCATGTATGGGACAGATTAGAGGACCTCTGGAATGGGATTTGTGGAGCCCAGTTAGACCTCTTTTCTCCAAATTATGGCAGTATAACACAGCTGATTTTGGAGCCAGAACATGACAGTGTTTCATCAGAGTATGTCATCCAGCTCTCAAGTTAAAAAGGGTGCAGAGTGTAATGTGGGGGACAATCATGAGGAAACCCCCTGGGAGTGAGACCTGATCTTCCAGCTATGAAAAGCCACCAAGGGGTTAATCATCCCCCACTGCATATGAAATGACAACAAGCTCTTGGCAGCTTTCCCCATTCTTTCTATAACACTTCCAAGCCTGAAGCTTGTATCCTCCTAGTAATGCTTTTAATTTGTGCTCTGTTGGGGAGAGGCCAAGATTTAATCGAAATCATTAGAATGTCTTTGCTTGAAGTAGCTGAGGGCTTGTAGTGAGCTGGAGGAGGTTACTGCAGAGTAATTAAAAGAAATACATAAGGTCGTCATTGGTGCCTGAGCTATTCCAGACACCAGGTTCAAGGGGGAAAGGTTGAGTTTAATGACAACTCCTCTTAACTTACGTAGGATGCTTGCACAGCCACATAGTTTTAGTAATTAAACTTTGCCTTCTTCCCTTCCCACACACCTGCCCAAGTGTTGTTTTTGCTTTATCTCAGGACAGCAAAGATGGGCTCGAGGCAAAGCCCAGGAGCCCCATTACCAGAAATTCAGGGTTGTGGGGGCTCTGCCACCTGGATCCACATTTACATTTGCTGGTTTATCTTTTATCTCTAAAATGAGATGAATTTCAGTGTGTCTGTAAGAGTGCACTGTGAGAATGTGGAGTGTGAGCAACTGTGGCATTTATTTACAGTCTCAGCTGAGGTCTGGTCTTGAATTTGGATTCTATTTAAATGGGACTATAGGAATACAGGTGTTGTTGCTCTCAGTGTATATTGGTGCCTGTGTATGGATTTCAGTGCAGTGTGTGCCTGACAGGCAGTGCTGTGCTCTCGGGGTGTGCACAGGAGAATCAAGTGCTGAGGCAATTTTGAGGCACAATACATATGCTAATTGCTTAGTGTAAATGAGAACATGCACTTTTTCTTTGTTAGTTGTACCTTAAACAAAAAGGTACTCAAAGGAAAGCTGAAAAAGATTTAATTTTCTATCTCTTGCACTGTGCAGTCCCAGTGTTGTACGGACAGTGATGGAGTGAACTGGCAAGTGATGAATTTGTGTGAGAAACTGTCTTTTTTGAATGACTTCTTATGCCTACATTTGAATACAGCCTCTTACAGCAGAGTAGGTACAAATAATGTACTAATAGTGAATGTTAAAGATTTAGGGAATTGTCTGTGAACTTTTGACCCTGGGAATATGAAGAGGTTTGCTTTTCAGGAGAATTAGTCTAGCTGGGCTAATGGGTGCCAATAAGGGCTGTAAGCAGTGTGTCAGGGACCAAATCTTTTAATTAACCGCTGAGTGAAAAGTAGTTTGGGAAATGCAATAAGTCAGATTCAGGTCAGATCAAGCAGAATAATATGTGGGCAATGAAGAAATTACCATACTAGGAAATGCAAGCTGAAAATCTCCAAACTTTCCTTATTAGACTGATAGAAAATGGGATTTACTTTGACTGCCTCGAGAAAACGTTGCACCTGCTTTTACTGACTCATTCTAGCAAGGTTTAGACTCTCCTGGCCAATGTCATGTGCAGATGAAAAAGATTAAACTGGACACACACCATGGGCCAGCTTTGAAATGACTGTGACTTGTAGTACAGGCTGGCTCAGTATTGGCCTGTGTTGCAGGGGTTTTGTTCAGGGTTAGGATGCCCACAAAGGTACAACAAGGATTAGATTGCTGGTATGCTGCTATCTCTTGTCTTTCTTGACAAATAATATTGTCTCTGAGCTTCTTTGAATTCTCATTTTTTCTGAATCTGTCTGTTGCTTTGACAGTGGCATTTTAACTTCTCAGGGAGCAGTTTGTCTTTTTGTCCTGTGCTTGTATTGTCCCTGTCACAGCTGTGTCAAGAAATCATAGAACCATTTAGGCTGGAAAAGACCTGTGAGATCGAGTCCAACAGTTAAACCAGCACTGCCAAGCCCAGCACTAACCCCTGTCCCCAGGTACCACATCCACACGTCTCTTAAATCCCCCTGGGATGGGGACTCAAGGTGAGCACCACTAATTATTAACACAACATGGATAATTGCATTCAGGATTGTCCTGTAGATGTAAGGATCTCAATTTTAATTATACCTTATTAACAAAATGAGTAGGATCAGAACTACATCTAGAGAGTTTAGAAGGTAAACCAGTGCCTGCCAACGTATCATTACAGAGCAAGGCTGGAATTATTAGTTTAGTTCACATCTAATAGGATTTTAATCCTATTCTGATTGTTCTCTGTGCACATCAAAAAGTACTATTTTATAGAAGGACCATGCCTTAAACTTTGGTCTAGAAGGCTTTGAAATTAATGGAAAAACTCCGACTAAGCTTAGTGGGCTTTGAATCGATCTGTTTCAGTCTTTTGCATCAATACTAAAATTTAAATATGCTTTGGAAACCGTGATTGTGGGTCCCTGATTTCTTAAGTGTCATTATCAACAATGACAATGTGGCATCTGATCTGCCAAATATGTTCTTAAAACCTCCACTAATGTCTCAGTCATCACTAACTACTGAAGTAATTTATGTAATTGGAAAGTGCACTAACTTCAGTGTTACTGCAGAGCTGGGAGGGATTCCATAGGATCAGAAACAACTTCCCAAGCCCTATTGCATTTCCTCCTTGCTTTCTGACTGGCTTGATAGTTGCAAAGTTTAGCTAGAAAACTATTTTCTTTCTTCATAATTGTTGCAAGGTGCACTTCTTGCCAAAAATCAAAGGCCTAAATTGAATTCACTGACTTTTAATCTGTCCTGCTGTCAGCTACAATGCATGTTTAATTGTTCTGTCTCTATGTTGTTGGGCTGGAACAGTTTCAAACAATCTACCAATCATGAGCAGGAAAAAAATCATTAGAAAATCAATTTCTGCTTAATTGAAGATCTTTCTTCCAAATGGGAACGAAGCAAGATTTATAACCTCAGATGCACTGACTGTACAATGATGGCACTTGAGCCTGTCAAGTTTCCATTTGGTAGCTGTGGCATGGACAGCATTTACTTTTTCCACCTGCTGTGGGTCAGCACAGGGTGGCCCTGGGGAGCCAAAGGCTGTGGTACAAACCAGGTGGAGAACAAGAAGCTGTGTTTACAAACCAAGTGTGAGAGAAAGGAATTATTGAGGCAGACTGCGAAGCAGGAGGAGGGAATTTCAAATGCATTGTTTGTTTATACATTTCTTCTGAATGCTTTGAGTGGAAACTACAGTGTCTGCCTCATGGAGACACCCCTTTGGCATCTGCCTGTTGATGCCAACACTGAGACAATCCTGTATCCCAGAGCTCTTTGGGTAGTTCACTCTCTGCTCCCAGAACAAGGGATCTCGAAGGGAAGCTCCTGTCACTCACCAGGAGAACTTTGCCATTGTGACAGGATCACAATTTCAGTTCATCTGAAAACCTGTAGTCTAATTTCCTTCTGTTGAAAACTGAGCAAATCATCTTCTGGTTAAATGGTAGCAGCAAGGAAAGCATAGGAAAATGGAAAACTGATGGGAAAATCAGTCCTGTCCCCCTTCCAGGTTCCTCCTGCTGTGCTGAGCAAATGTAGCTCCACTCCCCTTTAAGTTCAAAATAAGTACAAGAGAGTCACAGTGTAAATATCAAGCAATAGCTAAAAGTGAATTTACCAAAGTTCAATAAACATAAAAATGATGAATTTAGATGTCATGTAATTAACTCAGAATTACATGAGCAATAACCAAGTAATTACACCTTTAATAATGCATTAAACTTGTCAGGAATACTTAGTCATTCAACCAGAATTTAACAAGATAGCCTATAGCAAGTTACAGTAATTAGATATCACTACTGAAAACATTGACAGTTCCTAATTGATACCTTTTATTATAAAGTTAAATGCCAAACATTTCTTTGGAGTGGATTAAGGAATAATATTAGCAGTGTTTAAGACCATATTGCCTATTCCTATAAACTGTATGCAGGTATAAAAAAGCAGCAACAACCAAAACCCTAAGGAAAAAAAATATATATCAGCTGAACCTCTCAGTCCCTGACACAAAGATGGTTCAGGTTCTCACTCCTGTGACTTAAATTCCATCCTAAGAGAGTCTTTGCCCTGGCAGGACTCTCAGCAGCAAAGGGAAAAGGAGGTGCAAGAGAACACTTTGTCCAGCAGGTGAAGAGAAGAACAGAGGCATCACCTGGGGTGCAGATCTTGGGGCACTAAGGCACAAAGCAGCCTTTGCAAGAGGACAGCAGCAAAACACACAAGCTCAGGACTCTGTGAATTAGATATTAGGGCAGGACTTGGACCTGCTAACAACTAAATCAGATTGTTTAGGCTACAGGAGAGAGGGGTTTTGGAGAAAGAGGTGGAATAGAATCAAAACTGTGCATTTACTTGCTGTGTCTAAATGTGGGAGATATTTCTGCTGGGTTTATGTTCTTCAGTCCATGCACTTGGCAAATAATTCTTTTTCTTTTCTTTTATAGTAACCATGCCAAAAAGTAAAGTTGGTTCCAGGGAAAACTGAAAGAATAATGTAAACAGAAAAAAATCCTATTGGTCAACTCTAAGTGTAGTTTTTCTGCAACAAATATGTTTTTTTTAATTATAATTTTTCAAAAACTTTTGAACCCTTTTCTTATTTACAACAATAATCCCCACATTTTGCCTGAATTCACAAATATTTCTGTTTTTTTTAAAGTTCATCCCTTTAGCTAATTCCTTGAGAGAGAAAGTATGCAATCCTAACCTGGATATGTACTGGAATCTCTGCTGCTTAGTGGAACCATCTGTACTTTATACCAAACTAAACAGAGATTAATGGTGTCTATGTGAAACAGGAGAGATCAGCTGGAATGATCACATATATCTTTTGTAATTTCTCTTTTCATCTGTATAATTACAAGTCTTATCAGGCTCCATGCTGAGCTATGGCTGATTGTCAATAAGACATCTCTTGATTGCATCTTATATAAATATTCCATGTCAGTCTTGTAGGATGCAATTCCAGGGTCCAAACAACTATACCTTAGTCCATGGATACAAGGTCCTGGCCTTTTTTGCTACACTGATAATCAAATTAACTCCTAAAAGGCTCCCAGCTACCAAGCACCCAATTCCTCTGCCCTCTTAATGCTGCTCCTCTGCTCTGGTGCAGGGTGGCTCTGCTCAGTCCTTCTCCACATACAGAGGATTATTCATGAAATTGAAACTACTGCATTTATGTTTACATGATTCGCAGCCAGTTGCATGGCAACTGCAATTGTCTTTACTTTTATGCATATTAAAATAATTCAATAGATGCCCTTTCAATAATTAATTGGTAATGAATGTAGAGGCTGTAGAAAGCTTTCTCTGATGTGTTTAGCCTTTATCCAGTGGTTAAACTGGGTAAACAAGCCTTGTTCTTCTGAGTTAGGACAGGAGATGCCATGCACTGTTCTCAAAAATAACAGGCAGTAAAGCAAAGCCAGGAGGAGCTGAGTGACCTGAGCAGTGTCAAGGCCATGCAAGTGTGTGTGTGTGTGAACAGGGCAGAAACTTGTGGCAGAGCAGACTGCAAATCTCTGCTGTGAGTAGGCAGCTGCAATTTTCAATCCATTTCCAACATTTCTGGTGCTCCTGACACCATCCCAGTGGTGGGTTGCATCTCTTTGGACTCCCCACTTGGCCCCTCCAGTGTGCAGCTCCCTCCTCAAAATGGTCAAGCTCAGAACAGCAGTGGTGTGGCTTGAAATAGTCCTGCAGGGCTTTCTCTCCAATCTTTGTCAACTGTGACACAGAGGCTTTCCTCCATGGAGGAAGTGAGCTTTTGCAGGCTCAATAAATATTTCTTTAGTTTCTTCTTGCTTTTTTCCTGACCTGTTCTGGGGGGTGGGGGG
>VYXB01003347.1:865850-1025507 GCA_013397135.1 Pachyramphus minor | reverse complement strand
TTGTGGGTGGGGGAAGGAGGGGAGGTAGTCAACTCAGCTGTGGTTGCATCACTTGTGATTTCACCTCCCCATCATACCTTTGGATTTCTCTTGGCAAAGAACTGCAGTTCCAAAAACGGCACTGGCTGGGACTGGCCAGCCCTTTCTCCCTGCTGGGAATGTGAACAGGACTTTTTCTAAAGAGAAACATATTTGACTTGAAAATAACCCTGCAAAAAGGGTTTGCATTTAGTCCATATTTATTTGTTGCAGGCAATAAAAGGGTCAACATGAAGATGGGAAGGATCCAAAGGACTGAAGAGATAATGGGGGAAAGATTGTCTTAATTAAGGTGCTCTTACCACTTCTATCATTGCAGTCATGAAAATGGTGGATAGAAAAGTTTCTTTAGAGCTACAAAAGATAGTCCACAATTTTTGTCATATATTAACTGTGTTCTGGCTGCTGCATGAATTACCCTTTAATGACATGCACTCTATAATAACCTAGATAGATAGATAGATACACCTTAACTATTATCATTCCCAAATGGTGCAGGAGCACTGGACCGGTGCATTACACCACAACTGGAAGCAATCAGGCAGTAGATGTTTAGTCTGGAAAGGTCCAGAGAATATATTCTCATACCACCTACTCACCACAAAATGTTTTCCAATGACTTATTTAAGGCCTAATGAAAAAGACCAAAAGGCTATAATAAGGTAGAGGAGGAGAGCAGGAGAAATCAAAGTCATCAGCAGTGTCCTAAGGCCTGAGAAACGCAGGTAACTCGCTGAAATACCCAGGAAATCCTGGACTGCTGGTGCTGTAGGCAAAAAATATCGAGTGATTGCTGTCAATAGGGCTTGGAGGAAAGCTCTCTCCTTCTCAATCCACTGTCTTGTGATGGGCTGAATGTGGTGCACGCAGGTAAGATATACCAAACAGTGGACACAGGCTCCAATGTCACTGTAGGTCCTGATGTGTCCTGTTCTAGGCTGGGATACCTTCAGTGGGTCAGGCAAAAGCAGTAAAAATCTGGAGCCAGTTTCTCCCCCTTTTGATGTATAATGTCTTTGTGATCCTTCCAGCAAAGTAGTGGAAGCCCTGAAAGATGGGATTAACCCCATACAAAGATGAGGTAGGCATGCTGTGAAAAGATTTGAAATAACATATTTATTAAGTCCCTAATGAAAGTATTAACCTTTCGTGACAGGATGAGTGAAGTTAAGATGACCTAGCTGTTTTATGGCTGTGTCAGTACACAGTCTGCACAGATATCTCTGCTTTGGACAGCTATGGAATTTTTCAGTGTCCACCAAAATCTAAATTTCAGTCTTTGTTTTATTAAAGCCCTGACTCAGCAGATCCCTTCAGCATCGTTTTGCTTTCAGTTACATTATGCACAAATTGGCTTAAATACTTTGGACTCCCCTGTTTGATTCCAGTGAGATAGAAAGTGGCAAAACTTAGAACATGGAACCTATAGGTGCACTAATCCCCTGGCGTCCTTGGGGCCAAGATGTGTTTCAAATCTGGCCCATGTGCCAAAGACCCTCTTCCCTTTTTATAGCTCATTTAATCAGGAGTGGTTTTGACAAAAACCAGAAAAATATCCTGGAATTCCCTAATGTGCTCACAAGTGACTGTCCAATGGTTTGTGCAGCGTTCCCATGCAGAGGTTATATCGAAATGTTCTGTTGCTATGTGAACTGCAGGTTTGTTTTGATGTAGCATCAATACCCAGGAGGGGAGAAAGGGGTGGGAGGGAGGGAGGAGAGGAGAAGACACTGGCATAGTGCCAACTTCTGGAGCTTTTTGTGATGATAAATGGCTCACAAGGAGTCAGCATGACCTGCCAAGTAAACCCAAATGCTCTCAAAGAGCCGTGGGCTGCAGATACTGCTGACAGACAAGTGTCCTTATCAGCCTCTTTGTTCAGACACGGGCAGAGCACAGGGAGGAGCTCTGCTGCAGAGAGAGAGAGAGGGCTGCACTGGCAGATCTGTCCACCCACATGGCCTGCGCTGATTTCCACTCACTTTGACTTGTGCAGAACTCTGCATTTCCTCCCAGCTGGACACAAGATCCCAGCAGATCCCCTCTGCTGCTGCCTGTGGTGGAGCAAAAGCCTCACTGATTTCTAAAGGGAATTCCCATTCAAAAATGTTGACTGAGCTAGAATGGGCCTTGTGTCTGTTTTACCTGCACCAGAGGTAGAGCTTCCTTGCATTTGGGTTGGACTTTGTTTTGTCCTGCTTTTTGGGTGCTTTTTTGTATTTCACTCCAGTGAAAGCTTTGGGATGTGTAGCTTTGAAAATGGAATTCATATTTATTTCTGATACTTTTTTTCTTGTTATCTACTCCCTCCTAGAAATTTTCAGTCTTGTTCTGATGGGCAAGTTAAGGCATGAGTTCAGTGGTGGTTTGGGGAATAGTTGTGCAGCTCTTAGAACTCCTGACTGATTTTATGGAAATCTGTAAGTTCAGCCCCTGTGGTGCACCAAGCAGCCCTTTGCTGACCGAGACCATAATACACTCAACTTGCTCTTGCAGGAAACAACTACAAGGACAATCAAAGCTATAATTAATGTGAAATAAGTATTCCCTGGCAGAACAGGCTTAAGGGATTGATGAAGCTGAAGAAAACTGGTTTTCTTCCATTACTCTAAGGGGGAATTTTGAAGCAATGGAAAACCTTCAGGAGAGTAATCAAATGTAGGAAGACATGTTAGAAAGATCCTGCAGTTAACCAAAGGGGAACTATTCAAATCCTCTAATCCTAAAAAGAATGAAACAATTTGGATTGAGAAGTTAAAAGTGTAAACCAGAGAGGAAAGACAAAGGGACCGAATAATGAGTCTTCCACTGTTTGGGGGAGTCTAATCACCTCTCCCTTATCACTTTGCTGTTTATACAAAGGGCAGGCGACAGGGGATGTAAGAAGAACATTATGAAACACAAGTAGTCACAGGACACTTGAAAATACAAAGTATTGCAATAGTAGTAACTGTGAGCAGAGTGGATTAAATAGGTGCTTTGGTGAATGGCTGAGTTGGATGATCTGCAAAGCCCGAGCTGTGAAGAGAGAGCTGGTGTCAGCAGCAGGGAGATGGGGTGAGCTGGCAGGAGATGGCTCTGAGGGGAGCAAAGGGAGCAGAAGAAACCTTGGAACAAGCTGTGCAGTGTATCCCTGAGCCAGCTGGAGTGAGCTGGAGCATCTGCACTGTGCAGTGAAGCACTGGAGGAAATGCTGCTGTGGCTACACGGGCTTTGTGCCTGAGATGAAGGGCTCAGCAAGCCAGGGGCTGATCAGCACCATGCTGGGGAGGCTCTTCTCTTTCTGGGCTGGCATTAGCTTTGGCAGAGTTAGGGAAGGGTTTTCAGTGCTGTTCCTTGCTGGAAGTTTTTGAAGGGCCTTGAGGGCTTGACCATGAGCTTGAGTGATCAAGCTGAATTCTCTGTGGTTCCCACAAAGCACATGGAGTTAATGGGTGATACCTTATGATAAGCACAACACAGACACAAGAGTTAACACTTGCAGTCCATACCCAGCTTTTCACTTGATTGACTTTGTTGTGACACTGCATTTGTTGTTCTGTGCATGTGTAAAATGAGGGGAGGTCACAGCAGGTACCACCTTTCTGTACAATTGGAGAGAAATGGGAAAGAGATTGGAGAGATATGGAAAAGGAGAGTCAGGTGGATACAAGTGGGTGAGGCTTCCAGGGATGAGGAGGTGGCTGGTCTAACCAATTGCTTTTTCTCTACTTGGTTATTGTTGCCATCAGTGTGAAGACTCAACAGCTGCAATACATATTTGATTTTGTGAGTGGGACTTAAGTAGACAGAAAATCAAATTGGAGCCAAGAACTAGCCTGAAGGCAGGCACATCCTAATGCAAAAACTTTTTTAAAAGGGATTTGAGCATTCCCTGTGGCACAGCTTCCCTGTCCTGCTGCTGCTGATGCAGCATGGACTGGTTTCCCCCAATTTCCAGAAGACCAAAGAAATTAAATACTCCTCTGTCAAAACCAAGCTGCCTCTGGGCAGCAGATGAGGAGAGTTTGAGAGCTCTCTATCTTGTATTGGTTTTATTTTTTTTCCCTTTTCCATCCTGCATTTGCTCTTTAAGAAATTGTCACTGGGGAGGGAGGGGAGAAGGCAAACAAAAGTTGACTTTTGTTCAGCGGCTGAGACTTGGCAGTTGTGTGGAGGTCATGGTGCTCAGTCAGTGTCAGCCTCCATTCCCCAGAGCTGTATCCTGTAATGTATTTATTTATCATTACAGACGGCCAAAATTTTTTTCCCCCTCTCAGTTTGTTCTGTCCAAGGCCGCAGGGTTCCGACAGAGATCAACAGCGTTCCCGCAGTGATGAAGCAGCTCGTCAAAAGCTGAATTAGATGTTAAATCTTTCTGAAGTGGGGAGGAGGTGGAAGGAGGGGAATCACATTGTGCTAAGAATTTATCATGTGTTGTTTCCTGTGAGATAATGTATAGGAGAAGATTTGTTATGGTGCAAGTTTCAAACTGCTGTTTCAGGGCTACGGTGTCTGCCAAGCTTATGATGTATTTGATCTTTTCTGAAAGTCCTTCTTTTCCTTTTCTACCTTTTGTTAAGCTGTCTGTCTGCCAAGTAGGTAAACAGTTAAAATGCTCCACGTGCTGAAATATGTAAATGTAAGCACCTAAATTTGCATGGATAAGAGGAATAAGCAGAAATCTGCTAGATTAGAGAGTGAGACCCAGTGAGGCTCCAGCACCTGGACAGAAGGTTGGATACTCAAGTTGTCCCTTAGCTTTGTGGTTGGACATGTTAGACAACTTGTGAAGGTGTGCCTTTCTGCAGAAACTCATGAATTTTGGTACCTTGAAGTAAATCAGGCCTTGCTTTGCAAAGGTGTTGCAGGTGCCCAGCATTACATAAAGCCCAAAGAAGCAACAGTCTGATGGTGCTTCTCAAAACATTTATTGAACCATTTTGCATCAGTGACCATCTCTTCCAGTGCAGGTCCCTCTCTCTACCTTGTAAAATGGTGGAAATACTCTGTTTTCTTTTGCTCTTTCATCACTCTCCTTTTATCCTCAGATGGAGGTAGAGATGAGTCTCATTTATGCTTCCTGATATAACTGTGTTTGTTATCTGCAGTCACCGAAAGGGCAGCCGAGTTACCTTATTAATGGACTGTAAAAAAAACCCCTTTTAATCTAAATTGAGAAGGGGAAAGTGTCAGATTTTTCTCTCTCTGGATAAATATGTTGGTGTAAGAATCTTTGGGGTAAAAGTTTTTCTCCAATTCCTCAATAAAACGTCGAGTGCAATGATAGATGAACTGGCAGTCCTGAAGTTTACTCAATATTGTTTTGTTCTCAGTATCTAGGTCAGATATTTCTGCTTTGCTTGGATCATACAAAGTTTCCACAGATCTTAAATAACACTGTTAATATTATAAGAGGTTTGGTTATCAGGCAGGAAGGAAGCTTATTGATCAGCAGGGTGAGCACTGTGTGCACATGAGCCACCTTTTCCTGCCTGGCTGTAATGAATCTGAAATCAAAAGCAGGCATGGCAAGTCCCCTCTGCTGAGGGCTGGGAAGGGAGCTGGTAACACACCTGCCTCCCTGCCTTGGCTGTGTCAGTGCTCTTTACTAAAGGCACCTGCAGAACCTTTAACATGATTTTTCCATAAAGCAATCCTGAAGTCTGTGCTTCTGTGTCCTTTGCACAGGAGAGACTGAGGTGCAGGGAGAAGTCAAAAATTCACCTGCTATGGAATGAACTTTGGACTTGAACCTAATCTATGTACTGTCAAAGTGTTGGCTTGTCCTCTGGGCTGGGTGAACTTGTCAGATGCTGGTTCCCACCTGAGTGTCCTTATAGGAAAAAGACATGGCTGCTTCAAGGCACTAAGCTCAGGAAACATGAGCAGATATCAAAGGTGTCATGGGTCAACAACGACTTTGGCACTGCAACCCCCAACTTCATCCAGGGTTTGTGACCTCAGTCAGCTGCTTAGTTTGATTTGGGTAAAAGGGACTTAGAGGTTAAATCCAGGAAAAAAATATTCTGACTTTTCTAGGTTGTCCTAAAAAGTGCTTTTGTCCATCATTCTTTCTGGAGGTTTGTGATGTTGCCAAAGAAATCTAAGGTAACCTGTCTTTGCTGTACATCCACTGTGACATTGTCTGTCTTAAGAATGGCTCCTGGTTTTCACATTGTTATTTACAGAAAACAGCTCATAGGGCAATAGTAGGAGTCCCTGAGTGATCCCCTCTGTGAAGAGGGGAGGCTTTGACAGGAGGAGAGGAGAAGAGCAGGTAGCCAGGGAATTAGAGCATTGTTCTGGGACATGGGAAATGCTTATTTGAACTTCTCTGATTGGGAAGTGGAGCTTCTGCAGGAGTGCAGGACCTGCTGAGTAATCCAGTGAAGCAGCAGTGGCATTGGCTTGGCCTGAGAGGAGGCCCTGGGGGTGGGCTCTGGGGGGAACATGTCCCACCTGGGAGTGCTTGGCACTCACCTGCAGCTCCTGCAAGGGATTCAGGGACATGAAAGCCTGTTTGCTGGGGTCCAAGCAGGGGTGGCTGAGCTTGATGTGCAGCCCAGATCCAGTGGTGACATGCCCCAATACTGAGCTGCATAGGGAGCACTACTGCTGGAAACAAAGATGCATGAAGAGTTGGGAGTTGGGCACATCACCTGTTCAGTGAAGGTGGCCACAGGACAAGTTGTGCAAAGTGGCTGAGCTGCTCCAACAGCTCCCTCCTGCCAAAAGAGGGAAGTGTCTCTGTACCACCCAGCTCTTGGTAGATCTTTGCTGAACCAGTTCTCCACACTGACTGCAGCAGTGGTGAGCTATCAGAGCAAGTATCTCACGGGACTTCATCCTGCCAGGTGTTTGCAGAAGGTCACAATGAAACAGAAAAATGAATCCTTCTCTGCCAAGTTTTATTTCCCATGTGTTCTTGTTTGCAGTTTCAGAAGGATCTGGAAGACGTTACAAGAGTGACTGTTGTGAGAGGGACATGCTCCAAGAGGGTGAGATTGGTTTGTGCTTTGTTACCACACTGCTATTCCTAGGAAAATGCATGTGCTGGTGGTATTCCCGGACTTTCCTGAGCTCTCATGTTAACTGTGGTAAGTGTGTATAGATGGAAGAATGAACATCATATAGCAAATAGGTTTAGTTTTCATTTGTTTGGTAGGAGATTCGTGTTTCAGGAAAATGCCTCTGCAGCCCACCTCTGTGGGAGTGGTGCTGTATTGCTGGTCCTGGTCCTTTATTTGCTCTGTATTTGTTTATGCTGTATCAACCTGCCCAGCCTGTGTTTTGGAGGATCTGATCCTCCCTCAACAGTGCAGGTCAGGTAGCAAAGCCCCCCAGTAAAGCAGTGTATCTGTCACAATAATGTGCTTCCAGTGCACAGGAAAGAATTCAATAGAAAAGTGACATGAGAAAAGATAAGCCGTGTTAAACAAAGACATTTTCTGTGTCTCACACCCAAACATGGTGTATTTCATAACAGCAAAGCATAATTCATCAGAGTCCCAGGGAAGAAGCAGACCTACTAAAAGAATAGCATTTTGATGCCAGGGAAGTTATGCATTTCATGTGTTTTGTAGAGAGGTTTGCAGCTACATTCAGCCTTGGCAGCTGCTGGTGGGTTTCATCCCTTGCTGAGAGTCAGGATGGACAGAAGGGACAGCTCTTCCTTCAACCTGTCTCCTACTGGCACTTGTTGCACAAGAGAAGTCTCAGCTCAATGTTTTAAAAGGAACCCTTTCCTAAAGTTGCCAGCTCCTAGTGAAAAACCATGAAAATGGTGGTTTTTTTGCAGAGAGGGTTTGGAAAATGTCACCTACAGCCTGTCAGAGAGCGACAACCTCTTGGAGTCTTTTTTATTGGCACTTCCTTTCTGCAGCATTCAAAAAGAGCAAAGAGCTGATCCTCTGTTACGTTCATGTTTACATTGGAAGGGATGTTTCTCCAAGAGAAGTGGGAGTGTCTCTGGAGAGACCAAGCTGTCACCGAAAGACGTGTGCATTCCGACTCCAGGAGGAGAAAGGCCAATTTTATAGATGTCTCCCCACATGTGCTGTTCCCACTCTGAAGGGAGATTGGAAGGGAGCAGGATGATGTGGGACAATGAAGGCTGCTTTTGGCTGGTGCCAGCAGCAGAAAGACAGAACCTGGTCCTCAGGGACCATCTACCTTGCAGCAGAAAATCCTAATGGATTTGTTTTAATTTAGGCTTGGAAGTCAATAGGTTGGCTTCCTCTAGCCAATTCTATTTTTGGGATCATAAATTTACTATTTTTTGACCATGGAAGGAGGAACTGGTTGAATGAGAAACTACCTCACAATGTACAAGAGTGGCAGGAAGCCCTGGGCCAGGCTGGATGTGCAGGGACTCTGCAGAGGGGTCCCTGTGCACGGGGTGACCAGGGGGAGTTTCTACCATCAGCTGGTGCTCCAGGACATGTGCTGTGTCTGTGGGCTTGTGGGGGAGGCTCAAATAGATTCTTGGCATAAAATCCTGGGTCTTGGATCCTCTTTGCTTAATAGATTGCTCTGTCTCCCGAGTGATACCGCTGCAGCTGCAAGCCACAGAGGCATTTTGGCTGAAGTCCTCGTGGTTTAAAGGAGGGAATAGTGGATACATCTCCTCGGCAGGAGCATGACTGAATGCTCTCTTTCCACTCCAGCCTGGGTGAGTCCCAATTCTGCTGACCTGAGGGACTCATCTCCTCATGTCCCAGGCTCTGGAGAAGAGAGAATTAGTGTGTGCAAAGTTTTCAGTTTATAGAGAAAGATTTGAGGTCTCTGCCCAGGAGGCTTTTTTGTACCTTCTTTGGCTTTTGAAAGTTACTAAGTTTATTTTTGTCTGTGTGAGTTGGCTTGTTTTTTTAATATATGGCAAAGGTGGCTAGAATCCTGCATAGATACTTTTTTAATATTTCATATAAACCTAAACAAATACATTAAATAAAGATCCTTTCACCTCCAGCTTGATGGTTCAAATCCAATCGTGCTTGGGAACAGAACTGTTCAAGCAGTAAAAATAAAACATCTCCTGATTTATGAATAGAAGTGTCAAGCTTTGACTTGTTCTGATTACTGGCATCACATTATTTGTGAACGTTCAGACAACTGCCAGAAATTCATGAAACACGTTTGTGAATCCCAGAAGTTTCATAAACTTCAGCCTGAGCAGTTATTTGCTCTCTGGTGAAGAAGTGGGCTGGCTGAAGCTGCCTAACAAGACCAGCTAACTAATGCTCAGGTCCCACAGTAATAATGAGCACAAAGGCTCTTGTTTCTCTCGCACAGCAGAACGTGGCAATTCTGCTCCCCTTGACTCCAGACAATTGCCATTTGCTCAAGGGAGCTGTTGTTGCTGGTTTGAGGAAGCCAAGGAAGAAGGGATCCAGCTTGACTTTCAAATCTTACATTGTTTGCTGGGCCAGCTGTGGGAAAAAGAAATCTGTTATTTGCTGCAAGGCTGAATTGCTGTGTTGGAGAAACCACAGCCATGTAACACCAGGTAGTGCTCGTGGAGAACAGGAGATGGGGAGAGTGGGGCTGTGGTTCAGAGCCCTGTGCTAGGCAGGACTCAGAGCTGTTCCCAAACATGAGATCAGCCACTCTGTGTGTTTGTACCAGTGTTCAAGTGCCTTGGAAAGAACAGGGATTTGGCAAATCCATGTGGGCTCCACACCAGGACTAGAGGTGCCACAACTAGAACCTAAAGTTAAAGCACTTGTGTGCTAAGATGAGTCTCTCCCTAACAGACTCTGCCATTCCAGTGCAAGGTGTCCCTGCCCACAGCAGGAGGATTGGAATTAGAGGATCTTTAAAGTCCAACCCAAACCATTCTATGACTCACTTATTTTTTGGGCACCCAGAATTAATTGGTGAATCCCAGGCCATGGGAATCTTGGCTCAAAGCAATGTCAGTGGCTTACAGTGTTTCAGAGCTACTCTGGGACTAATTGCACATGACATTCTGAACATTTTTTTTAATGTTCTTTTCCTTTCTCTATAAGTCTTTGTGTTCTGGCACTGCTTTCTCTCCATCTGCAGAAAGTATAATTTAGGAAAGGTTCTCATAGCTGCTTTGTCACAATATATAGCACCTGCATGGGAAGGGGCAGGGTAGGAATAACATGGCATGGTTTGCTTCTGCTCTCACTTTGCATATGTGTAACTTTAAAACATTACTTGTAATTTCTGATAGAAATAATGGATCGGGTCCACAATGTATTTGCTGAAGGTTCAACAGATGTGGTGTAATTAACAGGTTGTAATCATTAGGTCTTGGAGAGAGCGTAACATACCAATTTTTTAACTATTTTTTTCCAGTTAGAAGTACATCCAAGTAGTGCTGCCTCCAGAGGGATATGCACATGGATGAGGGTACTTTGTGCATGCCACTTTATGCACACTCTCACTTTGCTTTCCAAGTATTAACATGTGTAAATCCCTTTGGCATGTGCAGACATGTGCAAGTGGGCTGTGCATCGTCTGCAGTTATCTGCATGTGGAAGAAAGCACATGTGGAATTGTGTGCACTGGGTGACACTTGCACTGAAGGATTTTGAATGTTTGACCTTAGGTGGTGTCTCTTCAAATCTGCAACTCAGTGATTCAGTTCCTTTTGCCTTAAAAATAAAGGCAGGATGACTTTGGGTGGAGTAATAATGATATTATTTTAGGAAATAAACCTTTGAAGTGTGTTGTTACACCTCCTTTAATATAGTAACATGAAAACCACAGAGATGGAGAAACCAGTTTTGGTGGGTGAATACAGGTGTAGCTCAGTGGTGCAGGGTCCCAAGTCTCCAGGGAGCACAACCCAGGGGTTCCTCCTACCCCCAAAATAACCCCGTGGCTGCAGCACAACACCACAGTCTCTTTGCTCTTACAGGTCCCATCTGTTCCACACACTTGTCCAACAGGTTGAGTTCAGCTCTCAGGGTCTTCAGGCAGGAGGGGACTGTGTTCTGTGCTGCCCATTCCCCAGGGGAATGCAGGACATGGCTCAAAGGAGTGACTCTCCTGCAGGTGGTTTAGCTTAGGAGTTGTAAATGCTTCTGAGAATGTTAATGCATGTGTCTGAGTTCTGAGGGTGGTTGAAATAGGGGAAAAAAGGTCTAGAGAGAACTGCTTTTCCTTTACCTTCTGGGAGGGTTCTAATGATTTTGTCCAGTAACTCCTAATTTCTGCCAATAAATTCTCTTCTTTGTGCATGGAAGTAAGGGTAATGGCAATGTCTGAAAGTATTCCCTGAAATGCCCATTGAAACCTAAAAAAATTTACTGGGGAAGCAGGTGAGAGCCTTGTGGCAAACTGTTGAGTTATCCACCTCTAAACAGCTGCCACTGATCATTTAAATCCTTTTTTAAAATGATAAGTAAATGAGAGTACCCCTCTCGTGGGACCCACATGGAATTTTTTCCTCTTCTTTTGGAGAAATTGGATTTTTCATGTTGTGTCTTTTAGAGGCTCTAATTCAGGTTTCCTACTGTTATATCCCTTTCTTTAGGGACAGTGCAGGAGACAGGAATCTGAACTGCCTGCCTGATGCTGAAGAAGGTGAATAATGACTTGGAGAAGACCTTGTGCCTATCTTTTGATCTTTGGGCTTCAGACACCCCTTCACCCATAATTAACTCATGTGTTGACTGATCACCTGAGTGATCAAGGGAGACTCAGTATGTCAGGGGAAACCAGGAAACTATTACTCTATGGCAAAACAGCAATCAAGCCAACTCGTCTATGATACAAATCAGATACCTGCAAGAACAAGGCAGGTAATGGCAAGCTGTACTGGAGATGGATGATCTCCTAAATCATTACCTTCAATGGCATCAATTATGTTTACAGGGTAAGCCCATGGTCTCTTCATGGCAAGCACTACATCCAGATAACAGCAGCAGCAGCAACAACAGAAATTAAAATTACAGCATGAATTTTGGGAGGGGCAGTGCACCAGACACAACTGGCCAATAAATCAACACCATCCGTGGATTAGATGGAGGGGAATGGGAATGGTTATCATGCTGTTGTATAAAATGCACAGCTTAGGGTATCTAGATCATTTAAAATATATATGAATTTGAAATCAGCCAAAAGATAGGTCAGGCATTTTTCTTTGTAGAGTTATGGGATGTTTCTAAAGCCTAAGTGCTTTTCAGTACGAATTTTAACATGTTTTGCATTCAAATGGAACATCTACTATCCGTGTGAAGCCCTTGCACACACTGACTGTAAAAGTGGAGGGAATCATTGGATTTATAGGTTCTTTTGCACATTCTGTCAAAGTCAGCTGTTCTGCCTAATGGAGCCCATGGAGCAGGAGAGGCTTTCATTGCACAACTTTGCATAAGAGAGATGATGTTTGCTGTCTGACACACCACAGCCTGTAAACAAAGACTCAAAATAAGTCTGCATTAAAAGAAGGAGCCTCAGCTGGGAAGGGATTATGTTAATAACAATCTCTGTAATGTCTTTATCAGCATTTCTGTGGCCAGTTTGTGATAATAAACAGGCAAAAAAAAAAAAGATCTTGTTTGAGATGGAAGTAAATTTCAGGCTGATATGACTGATGTACCTCATAACCAGTGATAATTAGAAGGGAGGCTTCTTACAGCACTGTTCCTCTATAAATCACAGCAGATATTATCCCAACTTGTACAACAACTATGAAATATGCTATGAAATGTGAAATGCATGAAATAGGTTCTTTTGTTGCAATTTCATTCTCAGAAAAGCTCTGATTTGACACAAGCTTATGCCTTTTTTTTGACAGGTTTCTTAAAAATAAGGCCCCAATATAGTGAAGTCTTTTCTTGGTTTTTTTTTATAATCACAGTTTGTGCAAACTGAAAGCACTGCATATTTGGGTACACAGAATCCTTGGAAGAGTTGATGGAAAAAACTCAGCTTTGGGTACAGCAGAAGCTTCATATCAAACAAAATTTTACACTGAAGAATCAGAAATACAGGATGGTAATTAAATAGAAGTGTATTTTCCTTTCCTCTTCTGACAGAGTCATCTTTGACCTTGGCCTGATGCCAACCTGCTTTATTCCAGATGTGGCCATGGAAAGTCCATAAGGAAAGCAACCAGAGGGAAGAAAGTCTTGCTGGCTTAATACCTAAAGACAAAACCAAACCAAAGTAAGATTCCTTGAGCCTTTTTCTTCTATGGAGGTCTAAGTTTTTTCCCTATGGTATTTTATTATAATAGAAGATGAATGAGTTTATTTCAGAAGTGTGTTCTGTGGAAACCTAAGAACCATCCAGGACTGTTGGTATGGCAGGGCTGTAGCTGCCTCTATTGATCCTAATTTAAAGCTGTAATTGCAAATAAGAACATAATTGTATCCCCCAGCCACCTTAACTGAAAGGATTGATTCACAAGAGCAAAGCATGGTAAGAACTTCTCTATGGGCCAAGTGCTCATGGATATTTTAACACCCTCATTTGGGCACGGCCTGGATTTGTTCTCTGGTGGAAGAACATCATGGGCATTGGGGAGAAACCTTCCCTCTTCTGCTGTCTGACCTCCTTTCTTGGGCAGGGGACCCTCCTGGGACTCTGTGGGCAGCAGGAGGGCCCCTGGCTTGGTGTCCCAGATGTCACAGTTGGCTGGAGAAGCCACCTGCATAGCAAGGTATCCAGGGTATGTGTTCTACTTGTGTGACAGTGCTAACATAACATATCTCCCCAGAGGTAGAGTTGGAGACTTTCACCTTACACTGTGATTTTCTCTCGGTACTCTGTAGGATAATGCCAGGTAAGTTTTATTACACCATCAAGTGCTGTATTCCAACATTGCTGATTATGTTCTATAATGGTGCAGGTTCAGGCCTGAAACCCACATAGGGTGCAGAATTATGGTACCCCTGGAACAGAGGAGGGGGCACTCCTTGTACTGGCATTCTCTCACATGAGTGTTTCATAACAACTCAGGGAGGTGAACACTCAAGACCTTCAAGGTACCAAAATACTTCCAGGGATCTCAGCCCAAGAGATTAGCTCTTCTTTAGCAACCCAGATTATTTTATCTTCAGAGCCAAATAATTCCTCTTATGATGCAGTCATGTCTGCTTAAGGTTCTCAGCTTGGAGGAGTAAATCTGTAGGACAAGAAATATTTTTATGTCTTAGATTAAGAGCAATTTTTTTTTTTTGGGGGGGGGCAGGGGAGAAGGCTTTTCACAACCATGATTGGCTGTGAAAAGAGTGAGATGTCATTACTCAAGGGAGGGTTCAAATATGAGGGACAAACTTAGCTGCTTTAAAAATAAATTACCATGTTTTAAGAATTAGACAGAACCCTTGTTTATTAGATGAAATTATCAATTGTTTTGTCTTCCAGAGGTAAACAAAGAGCTGAGGGAGTTTCAATCACTCAGTCGTATGACCTTGTGGTCACTGTCCAAAATACCAGCAGTAATGTTCCATGCTGGAGAACTAAGAAGAAAAGCAGATACTCAGCAGGGTTAGCCCAGTGTCTTTCCAAGTAATCCCTTATTTTTGCAAAACATTTCCATATGGGGAACTCTCTCACTGAGCAGAAGCACTGAAAATAGTGTGGTCAGTGCTTTGTGTAGATGCTGATGTTGGCTGTTGAATCCCCAGAACAGTTGACAGGCTTCAGCAGGGCTGCCCTGCTGTCTGAATGTAAAGCTGATGCCAGGGGCTGAAGTTTGATTTGTAACAAACTCCAACCAGAAAATGGGCATCACCATTTGGAAGGGAAGCAGATAGCTTGGATTAGCTTGTCTGGTAAAGATGAGTAGCTAGACACAGTCTGAAGAACCATTGCAGATATGAAACTCTTGTCCTGAACTTGGTGGAAAATTGGTTCAAAACACACATTTGCAGCATCTACTTATTTATGTAGTGGGCCTGAGATGTAACCCTGAATCTAAATCCATTTTTGCTGGGCAAAGTTGGGATCTGGCTCTCTGCTAACCCTGTAAGTCTATCTACAGTTCACTAATCCTAGAAAGCAGACAGACACGCTTAAGAAAAATACTCTCTCTTTTGTGTGTGTTTTTTTCTTTTCTTTCCTTTCCTTTCCTTTTCTTTTTCTTTCATTTATTTTTTTAAAGGGAAATTTGTTGCAATAATACAAAGCCATCATGCTCTCTCTGGTTACAGCTGAGTGCCACTACATCAGCAGCAGGATATGTACAAATTAAACTGTAACAACGTACCAGGGAGAGGCACAGCAATATCATAAAAATTATCCACAGTACAATATGAGTAATGTTGTGTGAAATGCATTCACTGGCGAAATGATGTCTAGGTGTATCTTAAGGAGTTATGCTGATGGAGATAATGGTTATAGAGCAGAGATAAAGGAAGGAAAGGCGAGTGAAAGACAAAAGGTTGCAGCAAGGGCAGCCTGGCCGGGGAGGATGCTCGAGCAGGTGAGTTTGAGCAGGGAAGCTGAGCTCCTTGGGAATATAGAGGATGTGCTGAGCACTCAGGGGCACCTTTCCTACTCACGGGCCTGCTGTGGGGGTGTGCTCTGTGTTTCTGGGTCTTTCTCACCTCCTTTTATATGGAATTTTGCAAACATTTATCTAGAAACACAAGCTGCACATGTGTTAAATATTCTCTAGCTCTGTTACTTATAGAAATATCTTTTTTTGTTTTCCTCTTTCTAGGTACAAAAGAAAAGAAAAATCCCAAAGAGAAGGGACTGATTACTTATTAGCACATCTAAAACCAAGAAATCAGCTCAAATTTGGACAGAGGGCAGCTGGAATAAACACTTCGTTAAGGTGCACTCACAAGTTTTCATCTCATTCCTTAATCTGAGAGTCTTTTTGAAGTAAGTAGATGTTTTGCCTGAATAAGGAGCTTGGGTATTGGTAAATTAATTTGATTTTCCTCTTCATTAAACATAGATTTAAGAAAAATACATCCAGTGACCCATTGTACCGTCATGTTTATCTAGCACATGAACTTTTTTTGATAAACATGATGTTTATCTAGCACATGAACTTTTTTTCCAAAGGAATTTGGGGATTACCCAAGCAAGTCTTTTCTTTTAAAATCCAAGATCCATTTTCCAAAACAGCTGAGGTGAGCTCCCAGCTTACTGAGTGTCTCTTCAAAACCTAAGTACTTTCTGAAATCAGAGCACTGGTCAGCAAAATGGACTTGGTTGAGATAAAATCACTCCCTGTGCAGTGTGTTGCTGGAGTGCAGGGCCCCATCTCTGGTGCACTCACAACCTCTCCAGTTACTAGAAAACAGTGTTTTGATGGTGTTCTTGCTTATTTACTCCCTGGTTGGTTACAAAGCAGCAGCTCAGGCCGAAATCATGCAAAAGTTGTTGTTTTGGATGTGTGGGAGCCATCTTAGCTAGTTTTGCTTCTCATTTATTGATATGTACAAGGATGGGAGGTAGACCCAGCCAAAAATGCTGGAATCCAACTATTTTCAAAGCCCTAAGATATCCAGAGGGGAGAGTTCATTTTGTCTCCTCATGAAGATAGTGGGTCCCCATGGAACATTTCAATGGAAGGCAAAGCTCTCCATAGATGTCGGGTGTGCTGGACTGAGGGTTTCTGTTCTGCTTCAAAGGCAAAGGAGGAGGGAGTGATGTGATAAAATCAGTGTTTTCAGCCCTAAATCTAACTTGGATCTGGGGGTTCTTTGTGAACCTTGTAAAGCTTTTTCTCCAGCCAACCACCTCCACTCACCACTGAGCACGTGCCAGGAATTCCCTAGCAAAGGAAGCTGCCAAAACTCATAGAGTTGTGATAATTCTCTGCTATCAAATGCATAAAACCCCCAGCCAGGGCTGTGCTTCTCCAGTGCAGGCAGGGGCATGGCATGGCCAAAGGGGAATATCTGCAGCCTGTAGCCCAGGCTCAGTGGTTTTGCACCCTCTCTGTGCTGCAGTTTCAGGCTTTTACAGGGCTGTGATGGCTCTATGCAGAAGAATTTCTGTGTGCCCCATTCATTTGGGAAATAAACCCGAGCCATTTACTCTGGGTGCGGGAAAGCACGTTCTCCCTCTGACAGGAGTGTGTGCAGTGATACAGCGAGCTCAACCTTGGGAAGGGGAGAGCAGAGGCACTCTGGGCTGGTTTACATCTCAGCTGATTCTCTTCTTTCCCTCTTCCGTATCCCCTTAATAGCTTGACAGGAGAAATATAGGGAAGATAGAGCCATCTGATTAACAGTGCTGGGGCTGGGGGGCTGGGGATGCATGACAGGGAAGCGGAGCGCAGCGTGGCTCCCAGCCAACTTCCAGCAAGAAACAGAATATCTGGCTTCCTCTAATCTCCAGAGGAAAATTAAGTTACAAAAACCTTTAGTGGAAACTTTGCATACGTTCAGTACCATTGCCATGCCTGACAGAAAAAAAACCCCTGATGTATTATTTAGTTTATAGTGATAGAATTAAAGGCGTAAGCTTTCCCACCAGGAATGAAGGGGGGAAAATCCTCTTGAAAACTAAAGACAAAACCCTTTAAACCCATCGACTGCTTTGTGTTGTCAGAGCTCTTAAGAAATTCTCCTTTCTGTGTCAATGGGTGGTTGTGTGAACTGTACTTCTGAACACCTTCCTGATGAATTTCTGCACTTGCAGCCAGAGCCCTTCCCGTTTTCCCGGCCATTTGCGCCGCTTTCCACAGGAGCACTGCAGGGCAGGAGAAGGTGGAGGTGGGGAGGAGGCTCCCAGTTCTCCTGGGCAGCCACTGCCCCAGGAAAGGGCTTTGGCTCACACTGCCACTGAGCCCCAGAGCCAAGGCCATGGCCCTGCTGTTATCAGAAACCTGTGTGTCACAGAGAGAGGAATTCCTCCCCCTGCTCCATGTCTATCATCAGTGTTGATGAAAAGCCATGGAGTTTGATTTAAAAAAAATAGCTTAGGTGTTAAGTGAGCAACAAGTTGGGACCTATGTGTGTGAGAGAAAGCACTGATTAAAATGGCCTCCTTATTGACAGGTACATCTTGAGCAGTTGGAGCAATCATGATGAAAGTATTATTTACATGGTAGCCAGTTTTAGGAGAGGAAAAAAAGAAGCTAGATTGCCTAGTTAGATCTCTGCTTCGTTTAGTCTTATGGCATGTTGATAGATGTGCAAACTGAGGGTTTTTTCATGTCAGAAACACTGAACAAGGGTCTGAAATGGCATCGTGTGGCTCAGCACCAAGCATTCCCCTGCCTGGCTGTGCTATCCTCTTGCTGGTTGCTCAGGCTGGTAGGAATATCTCTGTTTACTCTGAGAGGAGAAAATACAGATGCATTTTGCAGTATTTCCCTCTACCTGGTTGCTCCAAATGTTCCTCATGTGATTCCTTCACCAGCCTCATCTGAAGGGAACATTTTCCATGCAGATGAACGTTAAGAGCCATGTTTACATGCCATTTCCCCTCTGAGAGCTTTATTTCTCTTCAGCCTCAGGGACCTCAACACCAGCCAAAACTCAATATGGGGCTGAAATTGTACCCTGGCCACAGGAGAGGACTGTGTTTGTGTAAGTGTGCACGTGTGTGTGCACACACAAAAACAGATGTGTGCCGCCCAGAATAAATGAGGCTATTCAGAGTGTCACAAAATGGACAATTTATGGCCAGTTCCAGCAATTAGTCAGACCAAAGAAGGGAGGTGGGTCAGTATTAAAACCTCACTATTTTGTTTACTTTAGAAAAGCAACAGGGAGTTCCAATTGATGGGCAAAAATACTGAGAGAGGGTAATTAAAGAGAAACAATCTTCAATGTTTCTCTTCATTTTGTTGTGCTCCCCTTACTCAGTCTTGAGAAACAGAGCTGCTGCTTTCTTTTTGGGAGGGTGGTGTGTGGGTGGCTGCATAGGCAGTTCTGCAGCAGGAATTCACTCCTCACTTCCTGCCAGGCTCTTGCACCTTGCAGTGAATTAAGGTCCTTCTGACAGAAGCTTGCACCCAGCAGAGCCTCTCTAGGTATCAGGCTACAGGGCCATCCACTTGTATGACTACTTTTATTGTGCTAATGGGGGAAAAAATTCCCTTGAAATATTGATAGCTTCTAAAATACCCCCCAGCCCAAGAGTAACTTCAGCTACACTAAACCTTGAGCATGACCCATGCCCCGTAGTTAACCACCTTATGTTTGTATAAATACCCTGTTCCATTTGAACTGACCAGTTTGGTTTTTATTCAGGTCCCAGTTCTCCTGCTTCCAGCACCTGACTTTATGCCACAGTCTTATGATTATGGATTTCACATATGTTATTACAAACTCCTGAGCAACCCAAAGCTTTGTGCTATATGGAACCCTTCAAAGTGCAGGTTGTAGGTGTAAAGGAAGAAGGAAAACTTTCCAAGACTTTTTGTTTTGCCTGGTCCATGGGCAGCCTCTTCTGACTCGTGCATCGTGGGTGTGCTTGGGGAAGCTGGCTGTTGCTGATGATCTCTCATGTGTGGGGGTAAGAGTGAGAGATGGAAAGTGCAGTGGAATGGCTGGGTATTAATTAACGGAAGTATTTTAATGAAAGAAAAGTTATTTAAATAGGTGGTTTGATTTACTGCAGATTTGAAGCAGTAGATGGGGCCCTTTCTGTAATAAAATCCCATCGAGTTGGGAAGTCTCTTGGAGGTGGTGTGAACATGCAGATATTGGTGCTGACTTCTTAAAGATCAGCTCTGACCTGTCTCAGGCACTTTGTTGTTTCCGTGTAACTGCCCATGAAAAAAAGCCAGCACAAAATCAATGTTCTTACACTTCTGTGTCCCATCTTTCCACTCCACTCTGTTCTAATGTCTTCTTTTACTGTCTGTCTTTCCAAAAAGCTGCAAACCTGTAGGCTCCCAGGTCTTGCTGACTATGGACAGGAGATTGTGTGAGATCAAGGATGAGCAAGAAGGGAAACACATCCTTGGAAAAGGATGGGGCAGAACCAGACCCTCACTTTGTGCCACCACGCTGTGGATTCAACATTTCACTCATGGAGACATTTCCTGGCAGTGCTGGGGCTGGCCTGAAATCCAGAACTGGTCTGCTCGAGGTAGAGCCATTATCCTAAAGTGCTTTTATTGATCTGTTGACTTTCTGTCTCCCCCTTCTCTTCCTCTCTTCACCCTGCCAGCCTCCTAAGGACTCAGATCTTGTCTCATACAACCAAGGTATTTTAAGGGGCAAACAATGATTTTTGAAGTCAGATTAGACAAATTATACTTGACCAGTGAAACCAGATATCCCCTGAATGATGTCTGTAGAAGAATATGTCTACATTTACAAAGAGCCCCTCTTCCTTCTCCTTTTATTTCCCCCCCTCTATGTCCTGATGTTCTTGGAACAATCAAGTCCAAGGCCTCGTGCATCTTCCTTGCAGCCTGTTCCCCACAGGGACGATGCCACATTGTCAAGCTTTAGTTTTGGTTGCTTAAAGAAAGCTACAGTAGTAAATCTATACATGTGCTGTGATATCCAACAGCATTAAAAACTGAGATTTAAAGAGGGGCCTGACAGAATTAGGAGTTGATGCCTGTGGAAAGCCAGAAAGAGCTGTGTGCCTTACTGGAAATTTCAGGTGAAACAATATATTACAGTGACCCGAGCTGCAAATCCTTTTGAGATGGAGATAAAGGGAGCAAGATTAATACTGGTGAAAATGTCAGCAGTCCTGTGGATTACCAAATACTGAAAAAGAGGTTTGGAAGTTTGTTGATTTAATTTGATTTAATTTACTCTTTCAGTGTTCATAGTTTCTCAGGTTTCTGGAAAATTGCAATTCCTTCCAAATTACATTGCTCATTAACTAATTAGTTAAGGCACAGGCATTTAGTCAGTGGTCTGAAAAATACACAGGTAAATACTGAACAGTTAAAAAGGCTAAATTTGGCTATAAGAGTGCATTAACTTTTAAAAAATCTAAACTGTGAGGTCTTTCATATATCTGAACACGTCACTATTCATGAATGCAGACAGATAAAGAAGTTATCAATAGTTTATAGTTAGATATGCATATTTATGTATAAATGCTTTATAATGCTAATTTTTTAATGTTGAAACAATATAAGTAAAAACATATTTCAGTAAAAAACATAAATTCACATGGAACTCTTTTTGTTAGGCTGGATAGTATTTTATCCTGTGAGGAATGCCCATGAAAATAGTGTGAGTGTTTTTACTGGGAAATATTAATGGAATTAAGGACAAAAACTTCTATGGTCACATTTATTCCTTATCCTGCTTATTCATATCACCATTAGTTTTCTTTTTATGGAAACTCATGGAGAAGAAGATAAATTCATTTGCACTAATGAAAACAGTTGCTTGTGCACTCCTGAAACCCTCCCTTCAAGTTTCTGCTGTTGCTCTTGTAAGCCAGGAGCAGAACCAGCCCTGTGTGTCTCTGGTGGCAGCTGAGCAGCACAGCTCATGGATCGTGGTCAACACACAATGTGCAGAGCTTGGAAGGAACCTGCTGGAGAAATATGGTCATGGAGAGACTTTATCTAAGAAATTGGAATGTAGCAAAGTGGAGAGGGGAAAGAACAAATGCAAGTCTGCTTCCATATTACTGGGGAAGGGAAAAAATGTTGGTGATAAGTTTCTTAGAGCATGGGATGCCAACTTATGGACCCAGGACAATGGACCTTGGTTGATTTGGGGCTTCAGGTGCCGAGCAGCAGTTCCCAGCTCAGTGCACTGCAGGTGGCTGTGGTGCTGTATCAGTAACAGTGAACTTTCCTTTGGGAATCACAGGCAGGGAGAAGGGAAGGGGAGTCCTGGGGGGAAGAGAATCTTGAAAGCTCGAGGCTTGGCGAGAACCCCTGAGTCATTGGGTTTCTTGGAGAATTAGAGCAGGACCAGAGCCCCGGGCTGGTGTGCATGGAACTGCACCTCTGGGGAGTGCAGCACATCCACCCCAGGCACTGAGCTGGAGGCAAGAGCCAGAACTGTCCTCCCTCCCAGGCAGCAGCTCACACTGATGCTGCTCACAGAGAACACATGATTGAGTGTATTCTGAACTAGGCACAAATATGCATTTCTCTGTCAAAACTTGAAGATTTTGAGGCAATATGGTTTTGAGAGGTGGTGTGTTTGGCCACTTCTATAGAAATCTTGATCAAAGCACTGGCTCTGTCAGTGAGATGCTATTAACAACTGCTGTAAGTAGACTGAGAAGTTTGTTTCTGTGTTTCAAAACCTAATTGCTCAGTCAAACTTCCTGAGTAAACACGTTTCAGGGCCAGAAGAGCTCATAACCATGCTTGTCTGGTTAGAGATGGTACAAAGATAAAGCTGATGTTAGTTCTAAACTGTAAACTTGTCTTTATCCAGAGCAAGGTGAATTTGTGGACCTCCCTCCTCCAAGATGCTGTCAGGACAAGCTGTCAAGTTGGATGTCTGAACCAGATCAAGATGATTTTCCAAACACCAGCACTCAGGTAAACACACAATGTGATTTACAAGCTAGGGAAAGCAAGCCAAAAATCACATTTCAAGATATGAATGATGCTTGAGCAGAATTATGTAAAACTTTGTCTCCTCTGACAGCAACACTGAGTGCATTTTGTGATGTGGCACTGCCAAGCATGAGCTTGCACATGCCAAGCATCAGCTCAGGCAGGTGAGCTGATCTGCTGGGGGAAATCCTGTATGGACAGCAGTCCTCTCCTGGTGGCCTCTGGGCTTTGCATGGAAGAACTTTCCTATGTATTGGGATGCAGTGTTTGGGATGTTCAATACACAGGATTGAAGACAGGGAAATATTCTCTAGTAATTCAGGGGGAGCAGAGAGGCAGAAGGAGCCCTGTGCACCTTTCAGCTCACACTGAATCGAGCTGCCAGCAGGGCAGTTGTGAGCTGCAAGGTGTGAATCCCACAGGAGCCCATTGTAATTAAGCATCCTGCAAGGTGAAGAGGGGGGAGAGCACTGCAATAAGTTCATCAGCATCATCCACATCGACCCCCCGCCCCCCTTGGATACCCTTTGGAAATCTTCAGCGTGTTTTGTGTTTGTTTCAGAGCCAGGAACCAATGCTGGCAAATGCAAAGGTGTGAAATGTTGGCCAACTGATCCCAAGTGCTCTACAAGGCAGTGCAGGGAGTATTACTCTAAGTGGATGATGAGCTTAGTTCAGAGGCTGCTAAGTTAAAGCTTATTACCCTCATTAAGAGATGTGTGTAATGTGGTTTCAGGCTTCTGATATGGTAAACCCAACATTTTCCAAGTGTTTTGTTGTTCTGTCTGTTATGTTTGGAGGGGAATTCAGTTTCTGTGTTGCACTGGGTCATATTCAGCTTTCTTCACAGAGTTCAGAGTTTGGGATCGCCTCTGTGAAGGCAGAGGCTGAGTCTGGGGCAATGTGCTTTGCCAGGACCAGGAGGAGTTTCCTTGTGAACAGTGAGGATCAAGGAGCAGGGTGCAGAGATGTTCACATGCCTCTGCTGAGAACCAGTCCTGTGCTGTGAGCACTGGGGCTACAGTGCCAAGCCATGCAGGTGTCCCTGCCCTGTGCTCCTTGGGGCTCTGCCTGCCAGGAGATCAGGTTGTATTTCCCCCAGCAGGGTGTAAATGCAGAAATACAGCTCAGGTTTAGCTTTCTGTGCAGTTTAACAAGCCCCTCAGAAGCAGGAGCACTGTGGTGGGTGGTGCAGGATCCGGAAGCAGTTTAGGTTCACCAGGTACCGTTTGCTCAAGAAGACTTGAGTGTCTCTGCCATGTGCTCCTCATCATCTCCATTTATCTGTGTCTTTCCTTTATCTGGGCTACCACAGCTCCTCCAGATGATGGAGCATTGGCTCTCCAGTCAGCTTTAATCTCTAGCTTGGGAGGGTCAGGTATGGAGAGGTTTGAGGTCCTCAGCCCTGCAGTGAAGCCCTCCCTGCTTCAGAGGGCTGCAATTGAAACCAGCTGATCCCACGTCCCTTGCAAACATTTCCATTTCAAACCACTGAAGTTTTATGTCTTTCTAGTAAATTTTTTTTCTTAGGCATCATAAATCTCATAAAGATCTGGAACAGCCAGTAAATCTGGCCATTCAGATACACATTTTCCAGTAAAGAGGATAATGGTTGCTGTTCCTGATGCTGCCCCCCTCCCCACCCCTCAGCTGGACGAGTTCACCTCTGGCCTGCCCGCGGCTCACACGCAGCTCGGGCCGCGCTGGGAAAGCAACGTGCAGGTTTGCACGAAGGGCTGAGGCATTGCTGGGCCTCTGCTGGCTTTGCCACTGCCCCTACACGTGACATGGGCAAAATCATTTGTCCTCTGCACATCTCAGATCAGAAGAAATAGGTTGATGCTTCCCTGCTCAGCGGGTTGGGAATCTTGGCTGAATCTTACTCAGTTCTACCGTGAGAAGTTGCAGAACTCCAGGCCAGGGATCCTCCCAGACCTGAGAGCAGGGCCCCAGTGCCTGCTGCTCCCTGCCCTCCATGCAGGTTGCCCTTGGCTGGGCTGTGGTTGTCTGTAGTCCCTGGGATAACCCAGAGAGGAACCTTTCTACCCCGTGCACCCATGGCAAATCCAGGAAAGACTCTGAGGCTTGGGTTTCCAGGTAGGCTTGAAAGGACATGAACTCAAGGACAGTATAAACCCCAGACTCCTCAGACTTCCACTGGAAATACCAGGCAGAAGTGCTGAAGTTATTTAGAAAAACATAATCTAGAAATAAAAACTTGTAATCATATTCCCCCTTTATTTGTTGTCTCCCAAGTTCAAACAAGCTTATTTCCTTTCCTGCAATGCTGCTTTTGATAATCTTGTGCCAAAGGCACTGAATCTGTTCTTATTGCTGTCAATAGCAAGATGCCTGTTGCTTTTAATGGTTCAGCTTTTAAAACACTGCATCCCATTTGTCTGGCTGTGAGCAATCCCAAGCTATTGCAGTGACAATATGGAACCTTTTTCCTCTCTGAATGTTTCGCTGCAAAGTTTGACCATTTTGGCTGGGATGAAACATGTGTCTATCTGGGATTCTTTCCAAGGATGAGATTTTGACAGCTGTGCTCATGTTGGCAAAAATCCTGACATCTTGTGCTTCGTTGAAATAGCAGATTCTTAGTGGAGAGGGGTGGGAATCTGATTTCATAGATGAACACTTATGAATTGAAGACTGGGAGCCTGGCTGGGCTCTTTTCTCTCGGGTGAAGAGGCTGAACCCATCCCCTGGGAACAGGGTGGAGCCTTCCTTTCTTCCCCTGCCCACCTGTGGGCACAGATGGCCGATGGGCAGTGGGGTTGGTGCAGCTCTCTGTGCCTCTGCCAGCTTCGTGCAGCACTTTGGGACATGCTTGGACTGCACCCACGAAAGTGGGAGTCAGCCTGTTTGCAGTACATGCCTAATGATTTTCATTTACATTTTGGATGTTTGGCCACGACTGGGGGTGGTGTGAGTGAGCTTTCAATGCAAATCCACCTTTGCAGCCCTGAGCAAAGCTCAGGCTGTAATTTATGCCACAGAGTCTGTGAAAAAACAAAGCCTTGCTATAGTGGGAAGCAGCATGTTTGGGGGTTTTTACAATCACTATTATGATTAAGGTGATTGAGTGTTTTTTGTTTGCCCTTTTTTTTTTTTCACTGAGTGAAATCTCCATCTTGAACTGGAGAAATATTTCCCACAAATGCTGTAATTATTCAAAGCTGATACATTTCTGCAGTAACCTTCAATCTGATGGACTGTCACTTTTCTGATGAAGAATCACTTGTTTGGAGACTAGAATTCCTATTATCTCGACAAATAGGGAATGGTGGCTCAGAAAATTGTGTCATGAGGTCACCCAGGTTCTCCACATCAGAGCCAAGGATAAACTGGTGCAGGTCTGGTGGAAGGTCATCAAAAAGTTTTCAGAAGGTATTTTGCAAAGATTATATTTATTTCAAAGTTTCCAATGGCCAGATAGTTCCTTTATATTTTACCAAGAAAAATAACTTTAAAAAAAAAAGTCATGAGGTTTTAAAACCACATCAACAATAATTTTCCATGTCTGGTATTTCACTGGAAAACAAGGAAAAATATTTTTTAAAACACAAACAAGATAGTAGTCAAACAACAAAACCCCAAACAAAACATACCTCCTGATGAAAACAATTCAAACAGTTTTGCTCAGGAATGATTGTAGCTTAGGGTTAGATGCAGAAATTCAGATGTTCACACTTGCACCCATGGCAAATGTGAAGTATTTTATGTAGCTTTTAAAGGAAACTCAGCTAAACTGGCTCAAATTCATTCTTGCTGTGCATTAAGTGATGTGTTCAGATATTTACTGTCCATGAGAAAGCACTTGGGGAGCCTTTTCATGTCTTTAGGTGCTCAAGCCTTTTTTAAGGATTTGGGAGGCTGTAAATCCCTGTTCTGGGACAGACGAGTGGGATTTGAAATGGGTAAATCTGGGACAGTCCCAGAACAAGAACATGTGATGTGTGGGGCAGGCAGGCTGCAGGTGAGCACTGAGCATAGATAATTTATCCTTGCATGGGCTGACCATGCCACTGAGTGGCCAAAAAGTGACCAGGAACTACAAAATTAGATGGGAAAAGCTGTAGCCCTTGTGCTTTGCTCGTGGAGACTGTTTGAGGAGCACAGGGAAGGCCACTGTGTTGGGTGGGGGTGGCTGAGTGTGGCACTGACCCACGGCCTCAGAGGCCCCTTCAGAGTCGTGCCTTAATGACAAGCTCTCCCTTCCTCTCCCACTTGTTTTTTGAAAACTAGGGCAAATATTAGCACATCTGGGAGTGCTGGGCTGTGTGTTTGGAGTGCTTGTAGCACCCCTGTTAGCTTGCTTAAAACTAACATCCCCATTTCTACACTGAGAAATTCCAGTGGCATGTCTACCATAAATTAAACTGAAATTCCAACTCTGAGTTGTCTTCTAGTTCCGTAGCAGATCTGTTTACTCTGGAATAGCATAAGGCAGATGCCTTCATCTTTGCTGATTCTTAACAGGTCACAGGCATTGACTTTAAATAACTAAAAGTCTTTAAAATAATTTTAAAACATGCTTCCCTCTCCCCTACAGCCTTTAACCTTTAGTTGGCCTTAACCAGAAACGCCCAGGATAAAATAATCCTAAACCAGACCATCATAAACTGAGGAGCAGCTTTAAATATACAGTGTGATCATTACCTGAAACCAGGGAAGAGGCTGGAATAATTATTGCTCATGTTTACACTTTTGTATCTCTGTGGGCTGTGTTCAATCCCTTAATGATGATGATTAAAAACATACTGGAAATATGTGGTAATTAGAGAGAGCACTTAAGTGGGATTCTGAAAGCACAGAGGTGGCTTTGAAGTGGGACTGGACACAGTGTCTGTTGCCAAAACACTGCCAGAGTCAGAGCACCATGCAGGAGGTCCTTGGTAATCCTGTGCACGATGCCCTGTCTGTTTTGGCACCTGCAGTATCTGCCTCCAGCACCAACCTTGGAGTTGCCTCTTGTGCGTCACTGAGGCTCCTGCAGCCCTCGGAAAAAGCTGATTGATGGTGGGTGAAGGATCATGCAAATACTCTGCTTTTTAACTTATGTAAAACCAAAGTTGGATTTTGGTTTGTTTCTCCGTGGGGACCTTTGGAGGGCGAGGCAGTATTTAGGAAGAGGGAAGGAGGAGGAAGTTCGGGGTGACAGCAGGTGCTGGTTTAGGCACTTTGCCCTGCCAGGACTTCAGTGTGGGTACTGACATGAAAGGGAATTCTCAAGCCACGAGCTGTAAACCTTGTGTTTTAGGAGTGTTCCTGTGGGTGAAGGATAGGGGCATGTTTTGCAGAATGGATTCCTTTGTTTGTTTTCCCCATTTAAACAAACAAAAATACTCCTGTTATAATAAGCAAAGAAGGATGAGTGATGAGGCTTGTGCTGTAAAATCATGTTTGCTGGAAAAGTTGCCCTGTTTTCCATTGCTTAATTTCAGCTGAAAAGGGAGGGCATGGAGGTTGGGGAGAACACAGCTACTTTCTTGGAAGTATTTTTATGAGTAGTAGAGATGAGTCCTCCCAGGGGGGAACAGTTTAGCTGTGTGTAAGGAGAGCACAGCTTGGAACAGGCCCTCTTTGTTCCTTTGGGCTCAAAGAGATTCACTTTTCGTATTATCCTTTCATTTTCTCATCTCTCTTGGCAGTTTTCTGTGCAAACCCAAATTCAGTTTCTGTCCCCATGCTGATGCCACAGAGACCATGTGCTTACACCATGTGTCTCCCATTTGGGTGGTGTTCCTGTCCCCCCACAATGTCCCCTTGCAGATGACTGGCTGTCACTAAGACTCAATATGCCTAAAACAAGACTTTTCCCCACAGATCTTCTCTTTCTTAAACAGTGTGGACAACCTGATGATCCTGCCTGTCACTCACACCCGTGGGTGTTACCCTTGACTCGTGTCTCCCTAGGTTGGTGCCTGCAGGCAGTGCTGAACTGGCCCCTTGTTGCTGTGTAGCCTCTCTAAAGTATTGCCACTGCTGTCCCTGTCCTGGCTCATGTGCTTGCCCAGGCTGTCATTGCCATGCTCCTCAGTCACTGCTACAACAGGGCTAATCCTAACCTTGGCAAATCCAGCCTCACCCTCTTCCTGCATACTCTTCATGCTCCAAAAAAGTCTCTGCCCTTGATCATATCAAGCATAATCTACTCATCCAGCATTCTGCAATTCTACTTTTGGGCCTTCTGTCCCCTCTGCTCAGAGATCATTGATGGTGGCAGATTGAGGCCCTGCAGAGAGCGAGCTGGAGTTTGCTTAGGAGAAGAGACAGCGATATCATGAATCCCCATCTGACTCCACTCTTTCTTCCTTGTTGGGGTGTTCCTTGGGGAAGCCTCACATTGTACATGGAGTCTCCCATGCCCTGGCCTGTGTAGGACAGGATCAAATCACTCTGGTAGGGCTTTGCAGCACACTTGGCAGCTGTATTCCAGCTCAGAATCTCCTGCAGCTTCCAACCATGTGAAACCAGTATGAACAACGGGCTTCAGTCCATTTTCTAAAGAGAGTTTTGCCTGTGAAAAGAAATTGGATGCCAAAATGTCGGGCTGCAAACCCCAACTGCTGAGCAGTTCTTTTCCCTGTGAGAAGGAAGAGCTGTGGGGAAAACTGAATAAACCCCTAATCCAGCCCTGTGCTGGGAACAAAGGTCACTGGCTCTGCAGCAGCCACGTGTGTAGCCCAAGGCCAGTGAACATCTTGAGCCTTGTCCTGAGGCTCTGGGATGTTTTCCAAAAGCTGGGCACGATTCCAGAGCTGAGCCAGAGGAAGGACAGTTGACCCATGTTGCACCTGGGGCATCTCAGCCTTATTTCAGTTTCACATCAGGCTTTGTCTGAGTTTATTTTATTTAATGGCCTTTTTTTTCCCCTGGTTATACTGTCAAAGGAAATTCTCACTGTTCTATTACCTTTTTCCTGCTGGAACTAGCCTTAAAATATAATGAATAAATAAATATATATACATACATATAAAAATACACAGACAGGAAAGCCATTCAGATCTGCAGAGGCCTTGATAACGCTGCTGATGAGGTTGCCAGCTTTCCCTGTGTCTGAGCTGAACAATTCCCCACCACCTCCCCAACCCCTGGGAACTCAAGGGGAGGTAGTTGTGAAGCTTCTAATTCTGACTACAGGTGTCTGGTTTGAAAGACACCACATGCCATGTTGTAATGTCATTTAGGAAAAAGGTAATTAAATAAAAATGCAGATGTGTTACAGTCACAGTTCCTGAACATCTGAAATGCCCGTCGGTTTTGAAAAAGTAAAGAATAAATCTCTCTGGAGGAGCACTATCCTCTCATCTGTTGTAATATTATCCAGTGTTAGTATTTTAAATAAGAGGTAGAGTTTAGGATGTCAACATCTGCTCTTACCCATCTCTTTACAGCAGGAACATTGTGTTTAAAAACAAACAAGATAGGAATGCCTGAGCTCCCCTCATTATTCTGCTCTGTGTATTGAAATATTCCTGCCAGTGTTTACTTGTTGTGCATTCTACTCCAGCATTTGGTGTTCTTAAGGTACTGTAGATTATCAAAACCAGAGCAGTTGTTAGACCTGCTCAACTCTGTCATAACAAATTGGGTAGTTACTGATCTTGCTCTTTTGAATTCTCAACTTGAAAAGTGTAAATGCCACTATATTCTGGATAAAGTGCCTGAAAAAGATTATTTTGAAAAAGATTAGCCAGCTTTAGGATGGGCTGTTCCCTGTTGAGCAGCAATGATGATTGTAGCCATGATAACAGTAAACTTACTACAGAATTCATCTGGCCTCAGTCCAGCACAGTATTTAACCCCGTGTTTAACTTCTCAAGTGTGTTTGCAGCCCTGCTGATCAGAGTTAAGCACATGCCTGAGCTCTTTGCTCTCTTGCTGCTGGGTTCCAGCACGTGCTGCTCCTGTTGTTTGTTTGAGATGTGCTATTTCTGGGTCTGACCAGCCAGAATAAACCTTTAGGATTAGCAAAGGCTGAAGAATGGCTAATATATTAATTATCCAGAATAATTTAGGAAGTTACAACATATATTATGAGGATTTTGATCTCTTCTTGCTTCTGTTTAACCCTTTTTCTCTAGTGCTACCTGAGGTTAGGAGATCCACAGCTGTGAGTGGAGAAGGAGTTGGCCTTGGAGAAGGACTATGGAGGTACCAAGCCTGGCTGCATTCCTGTGAATCTTTCCAGTGATGCTGGGGGTTCTCCTAAAGGCTAAGAACTTGTAATTGTACCATTTCTCTGAACTCTTGCTTTTGTTAAACAAAAAATGGACCCCAGAGCGTAGCTTCTTCAGAGAGGTGCAAACCCACATATTTCGAGTCCTGCTGTGATGGAAGAGAGCTTAAAACATGATGTGGTTATTATGTTCTAGGCTCCAAAATCAATAAGTACCTAAGAAGTTTCCTACACTTCTTAATTTTTCTTATTTGATTTTTCAAGCTTTTCACACCTTTTTGAGACCTGAGTTTTGAGCACCTAGTGCTGGCAATTCCTTGAGCCCCTTAAGCCAAGCTTATGGGGAACCTGATTTTTATTGAACTTCTCTGAAAATTCATCCTTCCTTACTGCTCTGAGTGCTACAGACACACCACGTGAGAGAGTGAGGGCTTTAAAGCCTGTACCATCTAAAATGATTGTCACAGAGTAGGAACTCCAGCTGCAGTAGGTTTTATCATCTCAGAGCCCACTCTGCAGCATTTACAGAGGAGCAGAGCCCTATCTCAGCACCAGCCCCTTGTGTGCACAGCTCAATGATGCAGCTTCAGGCTGCCAGGGGATTCCTCAGGGCTCTGCCCTGCTCCTCCTCTGTATTTGCACTCACAGAGTCACAGAATCTGCTGAGTTTGAAGGGACCCACAAGGATCCTGAGTCCAACCCTCAGCCCTGCACGGGATCATCCCTGAGAGTGTGTCTGGGAGTGTGGTCATGTGAGAGCACCAGGGATCTGGGGGAGCAGAGCTTCCCAGCACTGCCCTGAGAGCACCAGCTTTCCAATTGGACTCTTCAGGTTATTCCTAAGTGCCTCCAAAATACATAAGGACCCTGCCATTGTCTCAACCAGACTTTGAATCAGGGGCTCTAGATATGCTATTCTTATTTTGTTCCACACTCCCATAATGCTTTTAAAAGAAAAGAGAGAAAACAGAAAAGCCCCAAACACAGAGCTGAAATGTGCTGTGAGTTTTACCCTGACAGCCAGAGGTGGAAGGGATGGTTAGCCAGGATTAGAGTCCTACTTTCTAATTTCTTCCTGTGAGTTATGGCTGCGTGTCAGCAGCAGTAAGCAAAGCAAAACGCAGTAGCAAGACCGGTGTTCTGTTCAATTGCCTGGGGCCCCAACTGAAATTTAATAAGCAAATGTAAGATTTTAGTGCTTTGGAATGGAAACTTTATGGCAACTTCTTTCTGCAGCCCCTGTTTAAGTGATGTATTGCATGTACAGGTTGTGCAGAGCACCCTGAATGCTGGATCCAGCTCTGCTCTTGTGCTCTCACTCCTGCCCTGGAATTCCTCTCCCAGGCTGGAGCCAGGTGAATCTTCAGGTCACAGAGCAAACTGGTATTGAATACAGGTATGGCTGGCATATGTTCACTGCAGCTCCATTCACATGGATTAGGTTGAGAATCCTAAAGGCTGTGGCAGGTGGGGGAATCTCTACCGGTAATTTTTTGAACTCATGTGTTACCAAGTCATGTTCAGGGATTGCTTTTGGAGAGTAGATCCTGGCTAGGGGAATGGGAGAAGAGGGGCATGACTTGTTCCAGTGCTGTTTGTCCTCATTCTTTGGGTCATTCTTCAGATTTCAAAATACAGAGGTCTTCTATGGGATTCTCTGATTTTTTTTTATTTTTATTTTTTAAGACACAAATTCATTTATTGCTCCAGGAGTGTCCTGTTAGAGCATGTTTGACTCAGTGGTGAGAATGCAGAACCCTCTCTTGGGACATGAGAAAAAAGCTCCTTATTTTAAATATCCAGTGCCTCTGTTCCCTGCTCGAGAGTGAGGGGTGTGTGCCTGTGACCACCTTCTGTTTGTTTTTGTACAGTTTCTTCATTATGATGGTTCAGAAAGACTTGTCAGCTGTTCCTCATCTCTCTCCAAGCATGAAAATCTAGTCTTGAGGGTTGTGTGTAGAATCAGATCACATCAGGAGCTGTTGTCAGGAATGCACTGAGATGGCAAAGGGAGCTTTACCCTTTTCCCAGCTCTCTGCCACTGGTTCCCATTAGTACCAGCTGGCACAACCCATTTGTAAGGGATGTCCCTCAATACCTCCAACGTCCATTGCTGTCTTTAGGAGATGAGGAGGCTGAACAACTCTCAAGAAGTGCTTGAATTCAGTCTAACCAGGAAAAAAATAATCCTCTTTGCCTTGCACAACTGACTGTCCCAACTTCATGTCCTTACAGCACGTGCAGATGATGTGCAGAGGGCCAGTCAAACATGGAGACCCCTCTCTAGGGAAACACAAAAAAGCCCCCACAATCCTTGTGCTCCTTGGGCACCTCTTGGGTGCTCTCACTGGGATAGGGCCCAAGGGGAGGTTCTTGCTGGGCATATACAGCCCCTGAGGGCAGAAATTCCAAACAACGTGCCTCTCTTTCAGAAAAGTCTGTCAAGTTTAGTCACTGCAAGGTGCCCCACGATGAAAAGCCACTGTTCATTCCTCTTGCCTTCTCAGGCGTGTGTTTATTTCTGTTTGCTCCTTTCTTTTCTGCAGATGGCAGATAAATCTTGTCAGTGCTTTTTTGGCTTTGCAGCCTTTTCTCAATCATCTCTCCTTTTGTATCTCCAGCAATGTGCAAATCTGATGGTTTGCTATTTCTGCTAAGCGCATTTCTTTTCTGTGCTGTCTCATTGTCTCACTCTTTTGCTTTTTGCTGGATGAAAGAAGCGACAAATTTCCAGTAGGCAAAAAATAAACCATCCCCAGCTCCTGAAAGAATGAACCCTTTTTCACCAGTGCTATAAAATGTAATGGTTTGATGCGAGTTCCTTCTCTAGGTTGGAAGACTGACCAATAGGTCCCTGAGAAGCATCTTTTGATGTGTCTCTTGGATCAATTGGAATTTTATTGCACATGAGGAGAACAATGCTGCATGAGCCCTTGAAGGGGAGCGAACACAGATGACATTTTTATTCATTCTCAGCCAGATTGCTTGGTATTGTGTCCCTTCTGTGAAAAATGACACTCTGGCAACAGGCCACTGACTGCAAAGCATCTTGGCATGGGCCTCCTGCTTGTCTCAGCCTGAGCATCACCAGGGATGCCAGACTGTGAGCCACAAGCTGAGGGTGTTAAAGCACCGTCTTTATCAGCATCTCGCTGCCACTTTTGGTGCACAACACTGGAGGGAGGCAGGATGGTATCTGGCTGTTTAGATCTTTGGTGGCAGCAGCAGTGGTAGTTGGCTCTCCCCTTGGGAGGAGCATGAGCTCTCCTGGCTGGCAGTGCATTCTTGGTGCAGTCCTGCCAACCCTAAACAGATTAGTTTTCAGGGCTTCTGATCCTCTGTTTCCCTCTCCTTTTTATTTTCTTATGTATTAGAAATTTTTGAAAGCCCTGAAGGGACCAGGAAGACAAATCTGATTGACTTCCAGCTTCATCTGAGCCAGCACAGTTACTGCAGTTTGCACTGGCGGAGCCAAAACCTCCTGGATTCCCCTTGGATTTTCAGAGGGCAGTGCCTCAGTTTGTCTGGGCCTGGGAGCTGTTGTGGGATGGCTGGATATGCTCTGGACAGGTAACACTGAGCTGTGGGCTGTGTTGTAGTGGGTCTGTTGGCCATCAAAACCAGGTGTAATACTAAGGCATTTCCACGATTATCCAGTAATTCATATCATAAATCATATTTTCAAGGTCCCTGGTTTTTGTTTTTTTTTTTTTTACTTTCTAAGACAGTTGTTTAATAGACAAAGTGGAGGAAGATTGTCTTCTTCCAAGCACAACATTTTAACTCACCTGGACATGTTCCTGCTGCAGGTGACCCTGCCATGGCAGGGGGTTGGACTGGCTGATCTCCAGAGGTGCCTTCCAACCCCAGCTATCTGTGATTCTGTGAACTATTATTTCGTAGGATGCCCAGATATTTCGTTTAAATATTTTTTTTTCCATCCAAGTAGGATTGTGGTAAGGTGTGCAACAGCCACCACTGTGCACTTGGAGACACTGGACTGAAAACCTGGATGTGAGTTCCTGTCCTGCCTGGTGCAGCCAGACTCCCTCTGTGTCTGTGCTGTGAGTGGGTGTTTCCTGAGCTAAATAGTTGCATTTTTGGAAGGAAGGACAGTGTCTTTGCCTTCAGCTCTGATGCAGTGGGCCATGGACCTGTCATTCCTCATGAAGTCAGTTCTGCTTCAATGTTAATAAGGCCTTAATCAAGTCATTTGCTTCATCCAGGATGTCACATTTAGCAGTGAATTGTCACATGCTTGAAAACTGGAATCATGGGAGAACTATTGATGCTCAGTGGTATCTGCATCCTATCTGAAGCTGGAACATGCCAGGAAAACGTCCTTTACATTCTGCAACTGATATTTCCAAGCTTTCAGGATCAATCATGGGTTGGCTGGGTATGTACAGTATTTCCCTCTGTTTATATGTGGCATAATATTATATTCTATATTTGGTAACTCATTCTCATGTTGCTTATCTGTTACCTACGTTCTATGGCTGATTCTTTTGCTTTTTAAAATAATTCTGTGGAGCATTGGATGAATTGCTTGAAGCCAAGATTGACACTGTAAGTCCAACAGAAAATAACTGAAATTTAAAACTAGTACTCCTCATTCTAGTCTATTTGTGATATGTAAGGGAAAAGAAGAGGTTTGAGCCAAGCAGCTGCTGGTGGGATTAAGTGGGAAACTGTCCAGAGAGACCAGGTTTATGATTATCATCTCCTGTTCTTGAAGTTGTCTTCAAGAGGAACAGAGCTGAGGGCTAAAACTGTATTTTTAATATCTAATTCCTGTAAGTCTTTTTCACTTGAAAAGAAGAAAAGGAAGTCCTAGTGAACTCATGCTAAACATCATCCCCATGCATTTTCTTCTTTATTTAAATTCCATTTATTGGTGTGCCATGTTGTCTAACAAGCTTGTTTCTGTCTGCAAATGGGTACATTCCCTCCTGTCAGCAGCAAGGAGAAACACACCTGCACGTGCACCGGGTGTTGCTGTCCAGCAGTGCCATTAGGAACAGCATTTCTGCAGAGTGAAACACTGAAAAGTCATTTTTTTGCCTTAGGGAACCCTTCGTATTTCTATTTTAACTCTGCCTTACTGTTGTGTCCTTGTGAGCCAGACCCCTTGTGGCAGGTTCGTGCAGACACAGAAGGAGTTCTGGGCACATCTGTGGGAAAAACATTTTGGTTTGGGATTTTCCCCAGTTTCTGTCAGTAAATGGAGTAAAAAAAAAGGAATTATAAAATACTTGCTTAGTTTTTATTTTGTGTTTCCATAGTCCTTCCCAGTTCCAACCAGTTGATCAGAAATACTAAATATTATAAAGATTCATGTTTTCTGAACAAAAATATTGTGTTCTCCTTAAAGCTCTTTTTTCTATAAAATGTTCTGTTTGAATTTAGTCCAAGTCATAATGAGTGCTGGAGCAATTAAAGTATCAGCCACTATAAGGAGTCTGGGGAGCACAGGAGACAGATAGGATCAGGGTTTAAGCTACTTAAATACCTTTTATGAAAACTGAAGATTTCACAAACCTCAGTTTCAAACAAAATAGTTGACATATGCTAAACTCAAAGTACTAAACTGCTTCTCCTGCCCTCTCCCACTAAACAAATAAAGTTCTATAAAATATTTAAACCTTATATCTGCAGGAAGAAAGAAAACACTTTTTTTTCTATTTAAAATTTTTTGGCAGGTGCTCAGATATTTATGATAATGGGATCATGGAATGACATGGAAAGGTTAGTGGGAAGGTGTGGTGGGAATTTTGAGTATGACTTTGTAAACTGTTGCATTTGTTAAATCAGTCTTACACTCAAATTGTAGCCAGGTTGTTTGTTCATTTACATGTGTCATGGAAGGGTTATGGTGCATTAGGAAACTCTTAAATCAATGAAGTGTTTGTGTGCAGGGTTGGATTGTGCCTTCATATACTGCAATCAATTAAATTCCTTTTATTTAATTCTTGCAACCATTACCCTTAAAAAAAAAAAAAAAAAGAGAAAGAAAGAAAGAAAAAGCCTTTTAAATATTTTTCATTAACACATACTATTAAGTGGGTAAGTGGCCTAAGTATATTTTAATTTAATTTAGATTTAACAGCAACATTTTTCCCATACTAATTAAATGCCAGTTTGTTATTAAGAAAATATTTATTGAAGTTGAACTTGGTGATAGATACATATCTATCACATCACTGTTAAACCTCATTAAATAGTGTTTTAATTGCAATTTGTTTTTAATTACCATTCATTAAGCATATTATTAAATCTAAATTGCATGCTTATGAAAGACGAGTTTGCCAATACAAGTGGCTGAGGCCCTTAACTACTGCCTTGCTTTTAGGTTCCCATGATTTGAAGTGTGTAGGGTGAAAGTTTGATCTATTTATATTATTTCTAAACAGTGTGCCCTCCCTCCCTGCCTATGTCTCCCATCGTCATTAACAGAATTAATAACATCTGAGCCAGTCAACAGATCAAAAATGGTGACAAAACATCTTTGGGCAAGGAAGCCTGAAGGAAGCAACAGCAAAAAGGGAGCAGGGAAAATAGAAGTTAAACTGGGTATTGAAACCAGTTATCTACACTGAAAGAAGCAGAGGATGGGGATGCAGAGGGATGTGGTAACGACTGGAAGGGTTCTTTGGCTTATCCCAGGTGCTCTGGGCAGGGTCAGTCACTGCTGCCCTCTGAGACAGCCCAGGGGCTGCCCAGCAACAGGAGCTGCTGCTGTGGGCAGGCCTGGAGAGCAGCACACAGCCTCTGCCTGGGCCTTGTGCAACATGCTGCACAAACAATGGTTACACACAAAGCCCAGCACCTTTCCCTTCTTCCCCATTTTTAACCCAGAGGCAGCACTGCCCCCTTTGGAAGTGCCACTCAGAGGAACCAACACCTGGGATGTGTGAACTTGCCTTTCTTAGACATGTTTGCCAGAGTCCTTAGCAGTGGTCCATGCACCTAAGGCAAGCTGAGAAAATCCTGAGGTAGGAAGCTTTCTTTTCTAAGGGTATCAGCTCTTCCAACAAAAAGACCCCTTTGAGTTGGGGTTTTAAGGCTCAATGGTTTGTTGAATCTTAAAGGAAAAGAGTGTTTTGGAACCTTTTGTCTAGGAAGGACACTTGATGTTTGCCAGCAAGGAGGAAAGGCTGGGAAGAAGAGTGTGAGGGCGCTCTTCTGCTGGAGACCAGCTTGACATAAGCAGTTAGCAAGCTGGAGAGGCAGGAGCAGACAAAAGGCAGGGTCCCTGATGGGCTGCAGCTCTGGCACTCTCCAGGATGGCAGTGTCTGGCCCTGGCAGAGCACTGGTGGGAATTAATGGGGATGGGGGCTGTTGGACAGTGCCACAGGGGTGAACAGACAGTTGTGTGTAGAAAGAGCAGAAGCAGCCTGAGGTACTGTCAGCTTTCCCATGGGCTGGATAAAGAACCTCAGCTCTGCACATTGACACTCTCTTGGCTCTGGTTCCCTTGCACTGAGGATGGTTTTGTGCCAGGTTATCTCCATTGACTTCAATGGATTATCTCCAATTCACAATGCAGTTTAAATCAGATGCAGGACATCTTTTCTCCTCTTTCCAATTCATGAATCTCTTTCAAAACTTTCTGTACCAGATGTTACAACTGTAAGCAAATCATCCTGGCAAACCAAAGCATCTCCTCATGAGTCTGTGTCACGGGAGCCCTTGGTGTCTCTATCTGCCTCTGCATCTTCTGCTCATAAAACATTAGTTACACGACGTTTTTTTTGGCAGATGGGTATCTTCCATGAAAAAAGCCATTTCCACTCCAATGCAATAGTGCTTTTATATGGACTGTTTCAGTCCCTGTTGCACAACCCTTTTGCATAGTGATTCATTATTCTGTCTTTCTTCTTGATATGCTGAATCATGGGATGACACTTTGCCAGCTTCGTTGTATGCCAACAATAACTTGCTCATGTTTCAAAGATAGAGAAGGCTGCTCACAACTGCAGCACAGGGAGCCTGGACATTTGGCTGAGGGAAGTTCTCAGCAGGCTTTAAACACCTCCACAGGAGTGGGGAAGTCACCTTTCAGCTCCTGCTCTCTTTGGATGGCTGTAGGAAACTGCAAATGGCCTCCACTTGTCTCTGCAGAGCTGGAGAAGGCCCAGATTCCTGTTCCCTCTAAACTGACAGCAATCAATCCTCCTACACTGAGAGGGCAGAAATCAGGCCACCTCTCCATGGAGCACATCTGCATTCGAAGGCTTGGCTTAGTGAAGAACACTTTGGAATTACCCACATGGCTACATCAGGGGGCCTCTGTGGGATTTCCTGACACCTTCTCCAACGTGTTGATGTGAGGAGGCAGCTGAATTAATCCCCTTCCTACTGCAACAGCCTCAGCAGTGCACATGTCTCCAGGTGTCCTTCCATGGCTCTTGGGAACCCAGGGTGCTGGGTTACAGTACACTGTCATAATTCAAGGGTTGGCTCATTATTTCTAACTTCTATTTAAAAATTAGCTTATTTTCCATCAGTGATGCCCATAAATCTTTGCAGAGGCAAATGATGCTTTCCCTTGGCCATTCTGGAGTCCTTTCTGATTTGTTTTTGTTAAGAGTTTCTAACTGCAACTATTTATCTTATCACAGAGAATTTAGAATCAACTGAGTATATTGACAGCTGTTCTGAGAAAAGGGACAAGGTTTTGGTCAGAGTGGAATATGTTACACTGCTTGAAAACAGGGTTTTAAAGCAAAAACTCTTGTATTTTTAAAAGGTATTCTTATCTGAATACTGTATTGCATTTCTCAATGTACTTCAGTCTGAAGCACGACATAGTGCTGTGCAATACCTTGTGCATTTCTGACAGGCACTTGAAAGGCCCTTGGTTGTCTTTTGAAGACACTAAACCAATGAAAAATTCTAGATTATGAAGGTGGTGTCCTAATAGACCTTGAGGGTACATTTGCACATCTGATATTCAAATGTAATTATTACAGCAATTTCACATACAAAAGTATCCAGTATTTTTAGGTATTATGACCTGACTGAGATTTTATAAGACAAGCAACTTTAATGCCTTTTTCCTCCCCTTATGCTTATTGCATGCTCATATTCCATGAGAATCTGTCCATGTGCAGTTAGACTTTGATGTGAGATACAATAAGGATCAGATTTTAGGAGTAATGTGTACATATTTGTCTGACACATGTATGTACAGAAAAGGTCAAGGGACTTCCTGTAAATGTTTTTATTCGAGGTTGTGGGTATGTGAAACATCTTCATACTATATTTCTATATTTGTGTCTCTGCTTTGGTATTTCTAGTTCAGTGTCTTCAGCCTTTTTTAAGTGTCCTGCCTTATTTTTCCATATATTTATGTCTTTATTGCCTTATGTGCTCATTCCTCGTGTGTCACCTTCTCTCCTGCCCAGCTGATTCTGGAGGGCTGCCCTGCCACAGAAGTGGGTCAGACCAGTTCCAGGAGCTGTGGAGTGCTTGGCTGGGGATCCACCCAGCAACACCACCACACTAATGCCACATTGGGAAATTTGCCCTCCAGGAGTTTGTCTTGATTAAAGGCTTCAGTCTGTCTTTGCAACACAAACACAGGAGCCCCCATGCTGCTCTCTGAAATTTACAGCGGATTTGCTTTTTACTCAACCATATTGAAGCAGAACAGAAGAAAGGATCAAAGGTACTGTAATGTTTCTATAAACAAGTACTACTTAGTTTGGTTTTTTTTATCTTGGGTTTATTTTTTTCCAAACAAATCTTCTAGGCACATTAGGCTCAGATTTCATTTTATTGCCAAATCACCAGCTGGCAACAAAATCACATATGTCTGTGTAAATAAGTAGATGAGAAGCTGAACAGGAGACTGGGAGATGATTCAAGCAGCCCTATTGGCTTCTACACCTTAAAATTTGACTGCTTTATCTGTCTATTCAGCAATGTCCCATACAGACCCCATGTCAACATGAAACACAGAATTACCCCAAGCTGAGATTTTAGTCTGTGATTTTCCTCTCTTCAAGTGAATTTACAGGAAAACAGATAATTCTCTGGGACTATAGCTCAAAAATTCATTTTTTGTTTGCTCATCAAGTGATGACTAATCCACTCCCTGTTACTCAAATATAGGTGTAACTCTAGTGATGATTGATATTATTATGAAGCATTTTCACTTTGAAAAATGTGATGGGCCAGATGAGCCTTCCTTTGAGGGTAATGACATTTTGCAATTTGCTTGAGGGCTCTATTGCTGCCTCTTAGGTTTGTTTGGGTTGACTTGGCAATGACAACTCAAAATTGATTAATTTATCACTACATCCAATGTTGCTGTATAGCCCTTCTCCTTTTGTAGACAGACAATGGCATGGTCACTTCAATTTGTAATCTTAAATCAAGTTCCTTCAGTAATTCCCAGGGAAAAAAAAGCCTGACCATTATTAGGTAAACATATAAAAAGTAATCATCATCTTACTTCTAAAAGCAGATGGAGTAGAGCATCTTTTCAGGCCTGGGTGAGAATGAGACAGACTTTTGCCCATAGAGTCAGGAACTGTGGGCTCATTTGGGATACAGGTAAAAGAATATTTGAGTTTTAGATAACTACTGAAGAATCAGTCTATTTGGTCACACAGTTCTATTCAAACACCTCTCCTACAGGGGAGATGTTCCTTGGCAGAGCTGGGTGACAGGACTGCCTGTGTCAGAGTGGTGGCACAGAAACACTGCAGCAACAGTCAAGGGGCTGTTTGTAGGGGCAGTTTTGCCCTCAGTCAATAAACTCTGAACGAGCTTCATTAATGAGCAGGGAAAGAGCTCCATTATCTGGGAGGTGGACAGAAATTAAGGGGGTTAAGCACTAAATAGGATTTGTTTCTTGCTAAAATTTTTTAATCTTTGCCTCTTCTCTAGCACCCTCCTCTTAGGAGATTTCAATCCCAAATGAGTTCTGGAAGCTCTGAGTTCTACAACATGTTATGCTTTTTTTCTCTCAAGGGCTCCAATTCTCTTCTTTTTCCTGGTGTTTCCCTTTAGTTTATAATGCAGCCTGGGCTGTGATGTGGGGCTCCAGTTTTGGAAACAGCAGGGCACACTCACTAGCTGCCGTTTTTCCCAAACTGGACAGAACAGAGAATCCTTCCTGCCCCCTTCAAAGTCATCTGCATAGACAGATAAAATGGGAGTTAACAAGGGTCAGGTTTATGACAGGGAAAGAGGACTGCTAATGACCATTATCTATGCCACAGGTTTAACTTCATTACTTTTGCATTAAGTTCCTAATGCCCAAAGCAATAAGCAAGCTGAGTACTGTTGAACTGTAGTAACCTAATCTTCTCTCCAAATGAAATAGAGGGGAAAGCAGAGTCATTCGACATGGCTTTTGTTTTGTCTTCTCTTTTCCCAACCCCCAGTCACATATTAGGCCTGTTGTGAGTTTCCATTCCTTCTTTTATCTGTTTCCTTTCTTCCTGAGTTTTTCTGACTGTCCAGAGTGGTATTTGGTGCAGGATTTGATGAGAACCTTCCATAAAGGTGATCTGGGGTTTGTCACATGGAGAAATCTCTCTTGATAATCTTCTGACATACAGAATTATGCAAACTTTTAGTTTCAGAGGTAAGAGAAATATGAGCTGGCCCTGACATTGTGGCTCCCAGTAAGTCAGGTCTAGGAGAGCACTTTTGCTGGATGTTTTGAAGCCTGATCACACTTTTGTGAGGCCAGTTGAAGATTTTAGACTATAACCCAATGTGACTGGTTGCCATATACCAACCTGGACTCCAACCATTAGTTCATCTTCTGCCCATTCTCCAGTTGCAACCTCTGATAACATTGATAAAGTGTTCAAGGCCAGGTTGGATGGGGCTCTGAGCAACCACGTCTGGTGGAAGGTGTCCCTGGCCACGGCAGGGGGTGGAACTGGATGATATTTAAGGTCCATTCCAACCCCTTAACATTCTGTGGTTCTATGATTTATGGCTCTGAAGTTGCTTCACCAAAAGTGTGAACAGTTTAGGCTTAGTGAGCAAAGATCAAACAGCAACAGAGAATTAAATTTAATATTTTATTTAGAATGAGATCAGCATTTCCGCTGCTTCTGTTCATTTCCTACTCACTCTCAACGTTGACAACTAAAAAATAATGAATTGCCCTCTTCTGGTATGATCTGAAGAGTTTTGTTCTGTAGCTGGGAAAGGAAAAGCCATTGAGTAAGAAGAGGGAGCACAACTGGTCTTCTAAACACACAAGGTTCCCAGACCAGCAGCTTCAGCTTTTGGCAAAGGATGAGATCAACAGTCCATCTTTGACTGGGAATGAACCAGTGCTGGCAGGTAACTGGTGACTCTGTCCAGTGTGTAAGAAGTATACTACTGCTCACAGAGGAAGGATCCTAAATTGCTAAGTGCCTGAGAAACATGGTAGATTAGATATATAGAAGAAAATAATATAAACTATGGAGAGTTAAGCAATGAACGTGAGCACCTATGTAAAAGCCCATCAGCAATGCAATGTAATGTATCACCATAATCCAGAATTATATGGTAACCTCCATATGAGAACCTTGCACTCTGAGTGAGAAGTGCTGAAGGCTGAACATTTATCTTATGACTCGTTCCCTGTTCAGAATGATTGGGGTTACCAGATGTGTGGGACTCTGAGAAAATTGTCCCTCTCTAATAGTGTTTCCTTGCTGTGCAGCACAAAGGGGTTTAGTTTCCTTGCCCCTTCCTGTCTTAGAAAGGACATATCAATGTTTTCTCTGTAGCCAGGAAACTGTGGCTACAGTAAGGTCCATGATATAACAGTAAGACTTGATACATCAGTCTGACAGCCATCATCTGTTCTGAGTGCTAGCTCCTCTCTCCAGACCTATCTGCCTCCTGACTGCTTGACTTGACTCTGCATCTGCTTTTTTTTGGCTTTTACTGGTCACAGGTTCTCCTTCAAAGTAATGCCTTCATCACTACTCTCCCAAAGGAGATATTTCTTGTATTTTAAAATGAGAGAGTCCAACTACAGGGGAGGTCAGTTCAAGGGCTGGGAATGCCAGAGGCAAGAAGGAGTAAAGAGTGGATCCCACCTCAGGTATGTGTAAATGAGAGCAAATTAAATGGTCTCTGTTGTATCTTTGAGAGTGACCTGCTGAGCTTTGCCTCCCTTTGGTGGGAGGGAGGGGAGAGTATTTCATCCCTACACTGGGATATCCAACTCAGATGTCTTCCACTGGGATAAGTTTTGGGTCTCTCCCACTTCTCATTTGTGTTTTTTCTGATTGTGCTCTCCTTTTTGACATGGGAAACAATTTTGCTGGATGCCAAATTGGGTATTTATTCATTAAATGCCTATTTTTTGAACAAACAAGCTGCCATAGTTCTGAAGTTCAAAGTGAAGAGGGCTTAGGGAGACACAACATTATTTTCTGGGAGTGCAGAGCAGATCAAGGGCCCTGTGCAGTGATCTATATTTGATTCAACATAGCCTGCAAAATTAAATTTTGTTCAGCCTAAGCATTTAATTGCTACAGATGTTCAGGAGATACTCTGTGAAGCATCACCTACTGGGGCCCTTTGGACAGATGCTGTTTGCTTTGACACTCCATCTGTCACTTTGAAAGAATCCCTGAAGCTTCAACTGGCATAACCCTGCAGGGTTGGCATCAAGGCATGGCATGGAAGAGGTTAAAAATAAGGTCAAGGTCATGGCATGCCATGGATGGTGGGAGGTCTGTGGACAATGATTGCCAGCTCTTGCTGTCCCTGACCCTCAGCAGAGCACTGTATGGATCATTACACAAGGACTTTGGGTTTGGTGCTGAAAGATCTTTTCACAGCAGTGCTCTCAGCCCCTTTGCATGTTAGATCCTTGCATCCAGAGTGTATTTTGGAGATGAGCAAGATATGGCAGCAAATAATGGGTTCTTTTCTAGAATGTTCCTTTGGAGGCATGGTGAAGGCATTTGCTTCTCAGTTTGGGATCTCCTAGTCAGGCATTGCTTAGGTATATTGTCTTGAAAAATACCTCGCTCTGGTAATACTTTTTGCATTTTAGTGTCAGCTCTAATCACAAATTCCATTTTAAGATTGCTAATAAACTTCAGGTTTACTGTATTTTATGCATGATCCTACTGGCTATATAATTTATTAGGTTTCTGTAATTTGTTACTGTGTATCAGTTATTTGACCAGTACCATCTCTCCCCTTTTTATTGAGTTGTGGCATCTGCAGCTTTTGATGTTTATAAACAATTCCCAGTCACCTTTGTTTGATCAGTGAGACTGTTTCACTCAACTGAATTACCCGTAACAGTTTCAGAAAGCTGAAAGCTTTTCAGGGCACCAAGTATATATCACTAATGGTTAGATAGATATTCTTGCCTGTAACAAGGGTTTTTGACTCACAACTAATTCTCCTTACGTTACTGCTGGTTGTTGTGGTGTTGTCAAGAGTAAGTTGGTGGAGGTTTTCCCCAGCCTGCTGACTTCTCTGACACCTTGACACGTTGCAACGAGGATGTTTAGCAGTTCTGAGAGGGGTTTAGCATTGACCTCTCATGAGGGAGACCATGGGGTTAGATTGTCTTTTCATTCTACCCTCACAAACAGCCAGTTTTTGTAGTACTCACCCTGGTTTCCAGCAGGATGGAATGGGTTGACTGCTGTTATTCCATCTTTCTGCTTTATCAGGGTCATCAAGTAGGAAGCATTCAGGACAGCTTTTTTTTTAATTGCCAGTGACTTGGTTATGGGCAATGCCATCTTTTCCACTCCTCCTTTTCTTCTGAGATCTAAGCCCTACCTAAGTAGATTGTACCAATGGATTCATTGTACCAATTGTCCTGCAAATCATTCTACGAGGTTCAGTAATAGCAGTGTAAGGTAAAATATATGCAGGTGTCTTCCCCAAAATGCCAAGGCATGGAAGGGACTCAAAGGGTTTATTCTGGAGGCAAAGACATTAAAACTTGCAAACATGTCAGTGCTGCAGGACAGCACAGGGCTCAGAGGGGAGGCAAACCACACCTGCTGCTCCTGTCCTGCATCAAAACAGAGAGCTGAGAGTCACAGGTCAGGGCTCCCTTTCTGGCTTCTCTCTTGTCCTGTGACACACAGTCCTGTCTCTGTCTCCTCTCTGTTCTCCTGAAATAACAGATTACTGTGCTTTGTCATTTTTTGGTCCCTCTCCCCAGTTGAAAGAGATGTCTGACTGCAAGGGACGAACTTTTTATCAGGAGATCAATTCAGCCTGTTCAGTGTCCCTTCTGGAGCTGCTTTTTTTTTTTTTTTTCATATCCTAACTCAGGCTTCCATGTCTGATTTCTGTTACTGTTTGTCCTTCATATAGATTTTCTTTCCTCCTTCATCTGAAGGAGAATATTTTTTCCTATTAAGAGGTGGCTGCTGCTGCTGCTGCTCTTCATCCCAGGATTTAAATAGACAGGAATTTTTTCCCTGTTTTGCCAGCACTAAATTCGCATAATATAACAGAAAACCAAACCCATACGCTGTCAGAGACACTCCTACAGTGTGGTGACCCTCTTTCTGTCACCTGCCACATTTTTCATGCTCAACCTACAGCTGTGAAACAGTTTTTCCTCCTCTTTGAACAACAAAGTCCAAAGAACACCCCTCAGTTTGATGCCTGTCGCAGTTTGCAGAACGTCCTCAGACAGAGATGACACTGCTAATTGTGAGAGAAGAGTCGTTCTGAAAGCAGCAGCAGCAGATTTTCAGTGCCAGCCCTTCTAGTGGGTCTGAGCTAACAAGAGCCGTGCTGCAAACTTCATTTAATTTGTGTGGGCCTGTTCCAGAGCCTTCCCATTGACTCCAGGGCTGCTGGGCCGGGCTGCCTGGAGCTCCAGCTCTGCTTTATGACTCAGTGTCACTGCCTCGGAACGGGCTCTGCCAGATCATTCAGTTTTTCCATTAAAACATTTTCTGGGGAGAAAAATGAGTGTTCAGCTAGCTGCCTGCTACGAGAAAAGTCTGATTTTTCACTTCTGTATTTTTCCCAAATAACTTTCTTCTCTGCCATGAGAAGTTTCTGGGTTTCAGGTGGGATGATTCTCTGAGTGTCTTATAGACAGCTGAGAATATCTGCCTGAATCTTTACTAGTGTGTTTGAATGTTCCTTTTGTCTTTTTAATACATTTCCATGTTGTCTCCTGAGATGAGAGGAAACTAATTTTTAGGAGTAAAAGGTGCAGACCTTGTTCCCAGTTAATCTTCTATGATGGCAGCAGCTGCTGTGTGATTAATTGATCTGTGACTAAATAACTAAAATAGTAAAATAATTTTAGCCTAACACCATAAAAACCAAAACTCAAACTATGACTCTGTAAAGCAGTATTTTTTATGAGCTGAGCATATACTCCATTAGGGAAAAGGAGACTGTTTGCATTACCAAGTTATACAATATACTGCCTCTTTCCGTGGAAGTGAATTCCAAAGGTGGCTGTTTTAGGCTTGTGTTTTTACTGTTAGGGTTTTTTTCCTGAGGGAGAACCAGACCTGAGTTTTGTAGTCTGATTTCTGTTTTATTTTGGTTGTTTTGTTGCTGGAAATGATTAAGGGTGAGAAGTTTGTCTGTATAACACACCTACTGCCACTCTTACTCAGTTCCTTACCTGCTCTGGGAATTTAGTTGCTGCTCCATCCATACTGGACTCAAGGCAGTTCAGCCCCAGGAAGGGAGGGAATTAGTTTCTTTTCATGCACATCAGTGTGTTGGTCACAATTTGTTTCCAGCCTGTGCTTTACCAGGCAGGGAGATGTGCAGAGCTATACAAGGACTGACCAGCTGGAGAAAATGTGGGTATGAGAGGGTGGAGACTGGAGATACAAAAATGCAGGGAGAAGTAGTGGAAGGAGGGAACTGCACCTAGAAATTCTTGAGTCATCTGATATCCACCTGGCTATCTTGGCCCCTAATGATATGGAAAGATGAATATAGGTAATGATATAGGTGGACATCTCTTCATTGTAAATGAGAGTCAGGAAACCCCTGGGAACATAAACTTTCACTTCCAAGAGGCAGTTGGGCTTGAACAGAGAGAAATTGAGATGCATGGACTGAAGTCACAGAGCAAACCATGGCATGGCAAACCAAGATGTGACTGGAGAGATCCTCCCACAGCACCACACTCAGAAGAAGAGAAAAGAAGTAAACAAAGAACTATTATTAGTAGTTTGCAGTTCTGCTGCTGTCTGCTCCTCTTGTTGGTTTTCTTTCTCTCTGTTCTAGGAATTCTATAGCAGTGCTATGAGGAATAATCAATTAATGCTTAGAAAGCAATTAGAATGATTCCCAGTTTACACATGAATAAATAGAATGCAGCTTAGGTGACTGAGTCACAATCATTTTCAGAGTCTGGCAGGGCATGGGCAGCAACAAAGAGCCGGCTCAGCACTTGTGCTCTAATTGCTGTTTTGCCAGAAAAGTTGGGGCTGGAGATCAAACAGAGAGAAATGAGTTGTAAAGCTCCCTGAATGTAAATTGCTGTGCACTGTTAAAAAAGAAAAAAAAAGGAAAAAAAATCACTGCACTCTGTATTCATTTCATAACTGTTATATGGCTAAGACAAGACTTGCCTGAGGTCTCACAGGATGGCCATGGGTCACACCAAGGACAGGATCCAGATGTTGTGGCTCTAGTGCTGTGCTTAAGTACAAGACCATCTTTCCTGCTTCTACAAACTTGGTATTTTATTATAGAGTCCTTTATATGAGTCCATATGTGATACTTTGTCATGTGTTCAGCCTGAAACATGGTTAATATGGAAACATCCTTTTTGTGTGCATCATAGCTCATGATGTCTTGCTTTCATTGGAAAGCTCACAGCTTCAGTTCAGACTGGTACAGTGATTGCTCATTGATGTCATTCCCAGTTCTGTGTGTCCACTGAACAAGTGCCTGTGGTACTGTGTGTTCAGACAGCAGAGGAAATACAGGGATCACTCTTTTCTCTTCCAGGGATGAAGATGTTACCATGAGCAAAACCAGGTCACGATGAAGTTCCCCTTCATGTCTGGGGATGTATTTAGTTATTTGGAAACCCACAGAGCCCATATAACTGCAGAAGAACAAGCACAGGCCTTGCTATCCCACTTCAGACACCATCAGCCAGCTTTGAGTCCTCCAGGGCCATTTTATTTTTAGGGCTGTTGCCTCAAGCAGGAAGAAAACAGCTTGATCTGTAGGCTCTGCTTTGAGCTTCCAGTGCTGGCAGTAAGAGCAGGTTCCTTTGAGGTGCAGGCTGGGCTTAACCAAGGGAACAATCCGTGTGGGCCGGCGAGCTGCCGCAGTCGGAGTGCTGCTGCTCCCAAGCACAGCTCAGCTCCTTGTCTGTCACACAGCTGATTCACTTTTCGTCTCTTCTGCCTATACTTGACATTCCAGCTGCATTCTGGCTCTTTATTTAATATCAGGCTTTTTCTCTCTCCATGCTTTTTCAGGTTTTTGGGTTTTCCTCATTTGTCTGAAATCTGTCTTGGAGACACTTGTTGCCCTATTCTCTGATCTGTTTTGAGCCTCTGCCAGCTGCTGCTGCTGCCAGTGGATAAAATGACTGAGTCACCACTTTGTGAATTTTGCATTTGCTGTGGGGTGGCAGAGCCAAGGCCATCATGAACATATCAAGGAACCACAACAAAGGCCCAAAACACAAACACTGGGACTTAACCTCAAAGCATGTGCTGGAGCCCAGTGAAGTGACAGCCAGCAAGACACATACTGAGGGACCTCAAAGCCTTACTCAGTCTCAGTCCCACTTTAACCACATCAGAGGCATACACCTCACGCAGCTCTGGATCAGGGGAGAGTGTGGAAGGGAAAGGTGGGAGTGACCAAAGGACCATTTTCCTCTTTCCAGAATGAATTTATCACAGCAGATGTAAAAATACAGAAAAAGAAAAAAATACGCTCAGGGTTATTGAACACAGCAAAGCTGCAGTGGAAGAGAGCAGCACCAAGTGCACAAGGGAAGGCAGACTGGCTCTTTGTCTGCACCATCTTATGTGTCTGGGGGCCAAAATGCCTGTTTTGCCTTTTTTCACAGGTCAGGATGGTCAGCAGCTCACTTCCCCCACACTAGTACCATTCCCCAGTGGGGTGTCACCACAGAGCTCCTGCTGCCTTGGCTTTGACCTCTACCTGCTCTCATGGAATTGTCCCAGCACTGACTTGCTGTCAGTGGCTTCCTTGTTTCCCATGCTTTCTAAAGATCCTGCTTGTTAACCTAAGAAACTTTATATCAGGACAAAAACTGTCTCTGGCTGCCCAGAAGGACCAGTGGGTGGCTGGGCTCTTTGCATCTGTCTGCTGGGACTAGAACTTGCCAAAAGGTCATTTAATACCCAGTGTGCCAGTGGTGGTTAACAAAACTCTGGGTTAATCAGCATGGCGAGGCCGATGGTGATGGAAGTTTTGCTGCTTAATTTTAGCTTGATCAGGGTCACCCCTATGCTCCCAGCAAAGGCATGGAGGCATTTATTGCAACCTGGGCATCAGGGCTCTGTGGCTACCTCCAAGTTTGGTCACTTTTCCTGATGGCATGGGGGGTTTTTAGGGATAGACAGGAGAAAGGCTGAAATGCACTCATCCAATCTTTAAGGAGAGGATGGGACTGTATCAGTGTGTTGTTTGAAATATCCAGGCCTCTTTAGCTTGTAATAGCCCTGGAGTAAATAGGTTTTTCATTCTTTGGCCCTGATGCAAAAGGGAAATGGGTTCCTATTTGCATTGTCCCCACAGTGTTTGTGTAATTAATGTATGTGGGAGTTCTCCCTCCCCCACCCTCTCCCAAGGTAAAAAATGACCTTGTCAAAACTTAGATTACAAAATCTTAGTTACTAAGCAATGGGTAGGGCCCCACTGGGATGGCATCCCGGCTCCTGAAATGGTATGTATAGTAAAAACTAATAAAAATGGTGTCAGAGGCTCTCAGGCTTCCAAGTCCCCTGCTGTGTGACCCCCTGATCCCAATTTATTAGCTGAATCCAGGGAAGCAGACAAACCTCGCTGGCTCCAGACTGTAGGCTCCAAGAAATCAAATAATGTGAGCTCCAGAGCAGTGGCTCCAGAGCAGGAGGGAAGGAAATCCTCATGGAAAACAGGGCTGAAGGGAGCTGCTGACAAGAGCCATCTGAGAGGGATAGGAAAGGGAAACTCACTCTGTGATATCTCAGTACCTTGACGTTCAGATGCTTTAAACATGTCAGGGAGGAAGTGAGGAAGGGGGTGGGGAGAGCAGGGCTTGTAAGGGGGCAACCAGCCAAAGTTGTTTCCTTTCATGTGTTAGGGGTGTGCTTTGCTCTGAGATCACCTTGTGCTGGTGATGGAGGATTTAGCAGCTGGGGGTGGCAGATGAAGTGGCAAAGAATGTGCCCTGTGGGTCAGAGGGGGATGCTCTGTCCCCCTTCCTGCTCCCAACTGCAAGAATTTTCTCTTTAAAGCAATAACGTGGTGCAGCTCATCATGTTGCTGCTACCCCCTGGCTTTCCTCTTTGGTGTGTGATACACATAGCAATTAAGTGTGTTGCACAGGGGGAGTGGGATTTTTTTTTCCATTCTTTTTTTCCCCTTGAAAGGCTGCCAAAGCAAAGTGGTATTGATGAGGATGGCTCGCTTCGATTAGCAGAGGCTGGCTGAGGAACAGCCACCTCCAGCCTCGTTCCCTCCCCCTCTTCTGCCTTGCACAAGGACCCTCAGTATTTTCTCTGCTTTCAGCAGTTGTCTGTCTGTTCCGCACTTCTAATCTATGCCCAAATCAAGCTTAAGTAGGGGTAAGAAGTGTAACAATAACTCTCCTTATTTAATGCCAGCCCTTGCATTTGGAGAGCTTTGGCTTCCCGAGGTTGATGTTATCAGGAGAAGGCCCTGCAGTTTTGTAAAGGCATGATTATGCAGTAAAAGGGCTAATGATGGAAATGAAGGGATGAAGGCCATGTGGAGGGTGAGCCTATGGCAGCAGAGCAGGCCTGTTCCATTTGCCAAGTCTTGATGCATGTGTAATTTGCTGTTTGGAAATGTATCTGGGGTTGCTGAGCAGTGACTGCCCCCGTGTTTCTCCTACTCAGTAACCTTAATGTTTATTTTGAGAGCAGACAAAAAGATAGACCCATAGCTTTGGCTGCCTTTGTGACATCTGGCTTGCATGAAAAGGGGTTATATTCTTGCTTACCTTAAGGTATCTTGGAGAAATACCTTTGGATGTAAGACCTGTACAGATAACAAATTTGGGGGCTGGAAAAACATGTGCGTACAAGCCAGTTTTCTCCTTCATGCTACAAGGAAATGGGCTGCAGGTCTATAAATCTGGATTTCCCTGGCTCTGTTTTGTTTCTTTTTAAATCACTGCCAGGGTGATCAGTTTAACCACATCATCTGTGTTTTCTGTAGTCAAACAGAAGAATTTTTGGAGCGTTGTCTGAAGGAAAAAATGTAGCATACTCCTCCTCTCTCGCTCCTTAGCTGTGATTGGTGTGAGTCTGACAGCGAGCAGAGGTCCTTGGTAGAGGCTCAAGATGTGCCTTCTCCCCTGGATACACACCACAACCAAAGAAAGCCTAAACCTGAGCATGCAGACTTGGCTCAGGCGTTGCTGTTGCTACAGAAAGGAGCCTGAAATGCCACTGATGGTCTGGAGCTTGGTGTTTGCCTCTGCTGTGCAGTGAAATCAGTGGGATTGTACTGAGGGAGAGGTGGGGGATGAAGGAGCAGAGCCTGGGATGAGAGAGGAGCATGGCTGGAAAGGATACTGCACCTGCACTTCCTGGGGCTGGGCTCTCCACTCTTCCCGCTGAGCCTGTGGTCCTGGATGTTGTAGCTCCATGGATGTTGACACATCCCTGTGCTGTGTCCACGTGCTGGAGGAAGCATGGTCCCAAAGAGGGAGGCCTCCCTTGTGCACAGGCTTCAGTAAGAAGCAGCCTCAAAGCTGAACTAACAAAACAGTCACTCTGTTTTAGGGTGTGAGTGGATGGGGGTGTGAGGCATCGTCTGCATACTGGGCTGGGGTGGCTGCATGGTGTAGCCATGTCCTGAAGGTTTGGGAAGGGGAAGGCAACTCCCTTGGATGAGTGGTTTTGGTGGAGCCTCTATACTCACAATTTAAGGGCAACAGACCTTTTGCCTCACTTGTATGCTGAAGCAGCACAGGGGTGGAGAGTCCAAGTTCTCCATCATGTGGATCCCTCCATAACCTTGGGCAAGTTGTGTTCACTGCACAGCCCTCCCTGTTTGAGGATGAGGTATCATTTTTCTCAAGATGAGCTGAAATTGTGTGTGTTGTTGGATGACTTTTATCTTGCCATCACAGCCAGTGTGCATTTTCAGTGAGAAAGGAACTGTTTTGCTTTATAACTTGCATGTGAGGGGGGATTATTTTGCAAGAGGTCACGGGAGAGTGAGAGAAGTTATGATCGAATTGTGCCCTCTGGAATATGCTGTGGGATGAAGATGTGGAGAGTGATATCTTCTCTTCCTTTCCCTTTTTTTGCTGTTGATTCAGAGCAGAAATGACCTTGGTTGGTTTATGTCAGCAAAGATCCCGGGCTGATCTGGAACAAAAGGAGAAAAGCAAGTCAGAGTTTCAAGTGCATTTGTGGTTCAGTTGAATGAAAGCCCAGTCTTGCCAACTCATGGTTTGATCATCAGTGCTGTAGTGCATAGTCCTTTCTTATAGCTCCAGGTCTTGAATTATGGAAGGTCTTAAAATACAGTTTACTGACACCCCCTGTCCTTGTAGGTGTCATGATTTCAAAGAAGATATAGGAAGCATGACCTCAGTGGGAGGTAGTTCAGGACTGAGGTAGTGGAAGGCAATGGATTAAATGCTGGCAGAGATTGGGAAGTGAGGAGGTGGTGATATACAATTCATATTAAAAATTATTTATTTTTGAAAAAAAAGGTATTTCAGTATTTCTAGGTTGAACTTCGAGGAATACAAGAGAAGTTCCTGGATTTGGGATCTGAAAAGGAGCTGCAAGTCACCTCTTTGTAGCTCCATTTTGAGGGAAGTGTTGAGTTTGCAGAAGTGTCATGGGGATCTTCATGGCAGATGTGAAGGCAGGAGAGCAGCTTTTGTGAATTTCTACCAGCACTATGCTCTTGGTAACATTTGTGTAAATCCAGAGGAATGAGATTGTCTTGTGTAAACTGCTGAATTCTTACTATGTTGTGAACTAAACCAAAATATATGAAAAGAGATCTTCTTGTGCCTGTCTCTGACTCAAAGTGACAATAAGGTTCTTGGTTTTTTTCTCTTTTTTCCTACTCTTCTTTAAACTTAGTTTGATTAAGAGGGTAAAAAACCTTTTACAGCTCTGTTCACAGTGGGACACTGAAGTGGCATCACTGGCACCAGTACTGGTGTATGCATAAATGTAGGGAATACTTGATATTACCAGTGTTGTTGGATATTTGTGTGCAGGGTGAACATTCCCCCATAACAAAAATGCATTAATTGGCACATCAGCTACTACTTTAAAAGAGCTGAAAATTGCATATGGATTTAGAACTGTAGGAAATGCTGTAGTCACTCATGTGATGCCAGTGAACAAACTAATAATCCAGTGTGAATGAAAAATCTCCTACTCCCACTCCTGACCTTGAGAACAGGCTTGGGAGCAGAAAGGTATTTTATCTCTTCCTGCCATATCAGTTGGTCCAGTAAAGAGATTTCCTTGGAAAGGGAGAAGATGTATTCCGTAGTCAGCAGGTTCTGGGCTGGTTTCTGGATGGCAGTGAAGGGCAAGGTTAGGTCAGACTGCAGCAGGGATGTTTGCCAGGGCCATTTGCTGACAGTGATGGGAGCTGTCAATGAGAATGACACCAGGGAGCACCCAGCTGTATGTTTAAAACATGCTCTGTGAACTCAGACAGGAAGGAGGCCAGAGAAGATGTAAAAGACATGGAAGGGGCATGGGAGCTCCTCCCTAAGGTGAGATTTTTGGATGCAATGACCTGTTTCTGTCAGGCTGTGTTAAAGTAAATAGGTTAATACCTGTTTTGGGGTTTACCATCAGTCCTGCCTTTGATTAGCACTTATATTTGCCATGTAGTTCCCAAAGGACTGGTCAGAGGTGAATTTAGCAGAGAAAAATAATTCGGTGAATCCTAATTTCAGATTTTTCTAATTTTTCTAATTTCAGATTTTTCAGAAATTTTCCTAATTTCACAGATTTTGTAGGAATGTTGTTGCCACTACAGAGCAAGGTAGTGCTGACCCCTCCTGCTGTGTGTGAGACAATGGCTTGGGGCATGGAAGCAACCAGGTGTCCTTCTCCTGTGATGGGACTGGCTCCCAACACTCCTGAGTTCTTTGAGCACGTCCTCCCTCATGGCAAGTACCCTCTTTTGTTCTGGGATGGAAGGGACAAAGGCCAAAGGGCTCTACCCTGCTCTGAGGCTTTGTTTCTGCTGCATTTTTAAATATAAATTTCTCTATTTTAAGGGAGAAAACCTATCTTCGTTTAGTTGGCCAGATTTTCTTAAACTGACCTAATTAATGAGAAGATCAGGAATCCCTGGCTTATGCTGTGTTTCCTTAAGCACAAGGGATAAAACTGAAGGGCAAAGCTGAGCTTGGGGAAGACAGAACAGTGATTTCAATGTCATGTTATCGACACAAACACTGCACTTCCCAGTCCCAGGCAGAACCCACCACCTTCCTAAGAGGTGTGTCTGAGATACAGAATGCTGGAAAGATGAGAGGGACAGAAAAGCCCCGAACAGGGCAACAGCAAATACTGGTTACTGAAAGCCTGAAGGGGATGGAGCATCTAGGGATGGGATTATCAAGCCTTGGATCTATAAATAAAGGTACCATGTTTATTCCCTTTGTGGCCATTGTCAGAGAGACCTTTTTTCCCCTTTTCAGCCAGAGGAGATAGACATGGGAACAAAGTATGTGCCCCTTTCCCAGGGCCTGCCACAGCTGTGGGGATGTGGGTATGACAGGGAAAGGTGCACTTCAAATGGACCTTTTCAGGAGGTGAACTCATTGTCACTTCAAAGAATCAGATGATTTACAGTGTCTGTTTATGGGCAAAAAGTAACATCTTTATCTTTCTGTGGTGTACTTAGCAGAGACATAACAGCCTGGTCATGTGCTGGAAAGAAATGACTCATTTCATGTTGGGTATAAGTGAAACTAAGGTATTACTCATTTTTATGCAACTCTAGTAAATTGTACTTATTAAGGGGGGGGAGGGGGCCGGAGGAGGGACTATTACCTAAAGTCTAACCAAGATGTACTAGAAAATTAATTTAGAAATATGGTTGACCTCAGCTTCCTCATAATGAAAATCTGCTGACAAATCTTGTGATTTTGTTACTCTTTTTAAAACAGCCCCTGGGATTGCTAGTAGTTCAGGTGTCAGGAGCAGTTACTCATTCAAATCCTGGCTGGATGATTTTTCCATTGTTCTTCCAAAGAAAGACTTCAGATTCACTCATCCTCTGGGCTTTCTGCACTGCTGGTTGCTAAAGCATCTGAGTCCAGCCCCACTGCTGAGGTCTGCTCATGGGGTGTGAAAGCTCTCAGGCTGCTGAGCTTGGCTTCAGCAGCTCTGAACATGGTGGTTGCTCCTTGTGGTGCTGCTGCAATCCTGTGAGGTGTCCATGTGCCAAGGTAGACTGATGTCTTCCTCACAGCCCCTCACAGAGTTTTTGCTGACTGTCCTCTGCTTAGAGCAAATAAACCCCATTCTCATTCTCAGCACTGTTTATCATTGAATTCCCATTAACTGCAGTGAGAGTTAATCCAGAGGACCTGGAAAACAGCAGCACTTGTCAGAGTATCCAGAGCTTGTCACCTCTTTCCTAACCATTGCTTTTATTTTCCAGGGTCGAAGAAGTGTTGTTTCCCAGCACTGAGGGCTGTTTCCCTGCAGCCAGGCTCACAGGGTGTGTGAGCTGGGTTCAGATCAGCAGCAGCGCTCTGTGCTCTCTGCTCTGCTCTTTCCAGAGTGGTTTCCAGCCATATCTGCTGAGTTCACAGAATGGCAGGCCTGTGGTACCTGGCTCTGTGGGTGTGCTGGGCCCCTTACCCTCCTCCTCCCTCTCTCTCCATGAGGTTTGAGGAATTAGGACAGAGCTGGTGGCTTGGTCACAGGGGTATGAAATACGGGGACATCTCCTTTGTTCTGTGACAGGTACATCACACTGTGCTGGGAGCAGCCAAACACTACCTGATGTGGGTGTTGGTGAGAGTTCAACTCATGAAGGGACTGAGAAGAGAAGATTTGGTATTTCATAAAAGGTGAATGGTTTTATTTGGGGGGTTTTTGGTCTGTTTTGTGTGCGTGTGCTTGTATTTTAAGTCACTCTTCTGGCTATTTCTTTTCACAAAGGAAAAGAGAGGAGCCTGGGAGCAAGCCAAGCCAGTAAGGAATTGGAGTGATTCTGGCTGGTTTAAGAAGTGGGGAGACACTTCTCTGAAACTGAAGAGGTCTAATCCTTGCCTTTAGGTCAGGTAAGCTGTGAAAAGGAGCTGTGCTTCTGGAAACGAGGATGAAAGCAAACCTAAGCAGAGTCCACAGAGTCCTTCAGCTCAAGGGGTTTCAGTAGACTTGTCTTAGTGACTGTGCAAGAGAGACTGGTTAGGAAGCATCTGGAGACTTCTCTGATTTTCCCAGCTATTCCAGTTCATCCAATGAAAGATCCTATTTCTGCCTACACACACTGTTGTGCCTCGTCCCTGAGACCCTTGGTGCTGAAGCAAAGAAAAATATTTACAAGACAAAATGGAAATATGGTTTCCTCCTGTTGTCATCCCAACTTTACCCCAGTTCTCAGAGGACTACAAAATGTTATGTTTTATTAGTGCCTCAGTAATGATGGAAAAAAGGTTATTTTCTTTTTCAGGTTTTTGTATTCATTTTACACTTTGTCAGTTAAAAATAAAAGGCTGAGGTTTCCTGGTAGGGAAACTACAGCATGTTTTCAAAGGCCTTGGTGTGTAGCACAGTGTTTTTGGTATATAAAAAAAATAATCAGATTTCATAGTTGCATTTCTAATTAAAAGTTCAGTGAACTGTAGAAGGTTTTACACCAGAAAATAAAAGTAAATAAGAAAAGGATTAATAACCTAGAGGGCTTATAGCCATAGAAAGGAGCTATGGAGACCTAGGCAAAGTTAAACAGGCAGAATTCAATGAATTCCCTTCATCTTTATGAAAATCACATCTTTGAGTCAGCAGAAGAAGCTCCTCTCTCACCCAAACCTGCTCCCCTGGCCATGGGCACAGCCGGGTGTGTCCTATGGGGTGGGCACAGGGCCCTGTCCCCCTGGAGGGGCTGGGACTGAGCACAGGGCTCCTTGTGGCCATGGGAGCTGTGGATGGAGCCTCCCGTGCCAGGGTGATCCCTGGGGAGCTGCAGCTCATTCCAGCACCTGGCACAGCCCGTGCTCAGGGACAGGGACAGGCCAGAGCTGTGGCTGACTGGTGTTCACATCAGTGGCATTTTGTGTCCTGCTTGTGGATAGAATTGCAGCAGCCCTTAGTAAATTTATTTATTTATTTATTTGCTTATTTATTAACACTGTGGGATTACTCCAGGCATCTGACTTAGTTTGTCAGCCTTTCCCTGGCAGAGCAGCCTCACCTCCCCAGCAGTGTGACTCAGGACGCTTGTCTTGCTGGCTAAGACTTTCTCTCCCTTCCTCCATGTCACCATACACCCTTTCCCTCCCTCCTAGCTGCTTCTCTCTTGCATGTTTAGCAGCAGAGCTTGTTAAAAACACAACCATCTTCTTCGGCGTTGATCCTCTTTGACATTTGCTGACCCGCTCACTTCTCTGAGCAGAATCTCAAACGAGCTCCTTCACCCACCAGTGCAGCATGAAGATGATCAGCACTCAAATCCCTGAGATCTCTCCTTCTTCACAGAGGTTAAAGAGAATCGTTTTTGGAAACTTTAGCTTTCTGCCAAGTTAAAAGGGAGGAGATCAATGGGATCTGTGCAGCCCTGATGCAGTGCCCTGGAGGTTACATTCCCAGCCTGCTGATAGCAGCCAGGCTGCTGAATCACAGAGCTGTTTGGCTTGGAAAAGAGCTCGAGAATCATCGAGTCCAACTGTTAATCTTGCACTGCCAGTCCCACCATTAAACCATGTCCACGTGCCCCCAAGTGCCACATGTCCCAAAGAGAAAGGTTCAGGAAAAACCATATGGATGGCAAATGCAGGACTGCCTCAGGTAGGAGGTTTCCTGGGAAGTTTTGGCGAGGAAGCTGCTGGTCCAGGATGACTGTCTGGCTGCTCTCCAGAGCTGATGCCATCTGAAGATAATCAGGCATGGCCTTTGTATCCTTTTCTGTTCTCTTATTAGCAGCCTGGAATTGGGCACGGAGGAGGGCAGTTGGGTCCTGCCAGTGGCTGCTATGAACTGTGGGCAGTGTACTCGGGGTGAGTTTGGCCAAGGGCTCCTCCAGCAGCTCAGCTGGAGGCAAGGACTGGGCAGGGACTCCCTCAGCCTGGCTGGTGCTTTCCATGGCTCTCCATGGCTGTCTGCTACCTCCATGGGGCTTGTGTCCCCATTCCTGGCCACCCCTTAGAGAAGCCTTCAGCACCTTCTCTCCCCAGTGCCTCAGCAGGGTGTCAGGCTGTGGTGGGGTGAGGACACAGCCAGCCTGGTCTGCATGCTGACATAGCTGTGGGAAGAGGATCCCAGGGCTGTGTCCCAGGATATGAGGGTGATGTGAGGGTGGATGTGGCAGGGCTCGAGAACAGGCATCAGTGTGCAGGGCAGGGAGCTCGTGGTCTGGACATAAGCAGAGCCCTTCACTGGGGCAAGCCTTGGGAGTGAGTCCCTGCAGTGTGGGGGTGTAGCCTGGGAGATGATGAGCTCCTGGGCCTCCCTTTGTTGTCAGTCTGTTAGAGGCAATCTCTGCTAACCACAAATAGGTTGTACAAAAAGAAGAAAAATAGCAGAGAATAAATGTAGTTGAAGCTGGTCAATGGCAACAAAAATAGGGGGATTTATTTAAATTGAACTTCATTTAAAAGTCTATTTTAACTTAGTCTCTGTCTGTATTTGTCATGTGGCTGGACATTGTTTTCAGGGCTGTGACCCCTGAGCATGCAGATGCTTATGGTGATCTGGGGGTGCATTTCCACCATGTCTGTGCAGGCACTCCTGTTCAAAGCAGGGCTGAACTTGTTAGGGGAAGGGAATGAGGGGGTCTAAGGAGCTCCACCATATGTATCTGGAGTAATCCTTGTGCTCTGGGTGTCCAGTGGGGTTGTGCCCACCTCCCCAGGCCTGTCTTTCCTGCTCAGATTAAGGCTAGGCCTGATCAATAGAGGCTAAGGCAGGGGGCTCGAAGGCAAAAATCTGGTTTCTATTTCAGGCAGTGCCACTGCAAGATGCTTTGTAAGAGGACTGGTGGATTCTGTGTTTCCCACAACCAAAGGGAAATGTACTCAAAAGGGAGTGTTAAGAGGCAGCCAAGGGAAAGAGGAAGGGGGTGATGTGATCTGATACCCGCTGACCTCTCTTGTACAGGCATATCTCCCCTTCTCTTGGGTACCCTGAGAAACACACAACCCTCCACAGAGCGGATGTTCTCTGAATATTCTCCCCCACACCCTTTTTTCCCCTTCCTTTAGCCCTTGATCTGTTCAGAAATTCCCATTTGTTTGCCTCTCTGGTTTCCATAACCTCCCTGACACGGAGGCAGTGAGCAGAACCTAACGTTAGTGGCTTGCAGTGGAAGTTCAGCTCAGTCCAGCTGTGGGCAGTTCAGTGTTCACTCTTCCTCTGTTTTTTTGTTTGGGATTTTTTTCCACTACCATGTCCATTTCTGCAGAAGCAGCTGACACTTGAGTCACAAGGCCAGAGTCACAGAGCTACCAAAGCTCTTAATACCTACTTGTATGTTTGTGTGTGCACTTTCTTTTTCAGGGTAAGTACATCTTTTAGGGATGGAATAACAGTTTGTCCAAGAATCAACAGTCTTCAGGGAGCCAAATAGTCCAGCAGCCAAGGCTTGTGCTCTTTCCTTGAGGTTTTGGAGATGAGTTGCTTGCCTGTCCTCTTACATAAAAGCAGAGCAAATTGTCAGAATAAACACATTTTAAAATATACAACACCATCAGTCAGAGCTTAAGAGGAGCTCATTGGCTGGAAAAGAGATCAAGGCAACCGGGAATTTGGATGACCTGACTGAGGCATTTGACTCAGTTCTTTTTCATTCATTGGAGCTAGTAATTTTTTTTTTTTATTATTTAGGTAATCAGCCAGGAAAGGGAAAAAAAAATCCTCCTCCTTCCTGCAGGCAGTGAATCTGGACTCAAAATCCTATTGTGTTATTTTATAATTTTTTTTTTTTTTTTACAAGATTAGCTTGCTACTGGGCATGAGTCCCTGCCTTGGAGCATGCTGGACAAGGAGCCAGCGTGCAGCTCTGCTGTCTGGGGTGGTTCATTGCTCTCTGATTCACAAGCCAGTGACTAATTCAAGTTAACTATGGTCTCCTGAGGATGATATCCCCAGTCTCCCAGTCAGGGTTAGGTCAGCTGTAATCAACCCTGCCCAGGGAGGGAGCTCTGGCTGGAATTAGGCTGAGCAGAATGAGAAGCCTGGTGCATCACTTTTTGGTGAGCTGCAGACATTTCTGCACAGTTGGTTGACCACGTGGGGAGGAGAGATCCTTGCAGCTCTTCTTTCTCTAGAGGTGCCATCAGGACTCTTCCAGGACAAATTCCTGCTCCTTGGGCATAGCTAGGTTTCCCTGGGATTCCAGCAAGGCAGAGGGAGAAGCAAGGTGGGGCAGCCCGCAGAGCCATCCTCCCTGTGCATCCTCGGAGCCGCAGGGCACTGGCTGTGCCATCGACACCAAGCAGCTGGCTGTGAAATCGCGTTAAAGTCACAGGCAGCAATTGTTATTCCAGAGCACGGAGAGGAGGTGGAAAGAGGCTGAGGTCCAGCTAGGAGTTGGCTAGACTAGTTCTTGGATTGTTTTCCACACTGTGGTTATCCTTATCTGCATCTGGAAACTGGAGTGTGTTGTATGTGTTTGTAAGAGCAAGCGGATGTGTGAAGTGTTCTGGCAAAGTCAGAGACCTCATTTTCCCCTCAGTATAATGCAGCCTGATTAGATTGTTATTGACATGCTGGGAACCTGCTAGGGTTGTTACATCTCTGTGGAAAGGCATCTGCCTCTTCCTCTTCTCCCCTCTGCCTGGAAGGATTGCAGAGCTGGAAATGGGAAGGACCTCTCAGACTGCAAATCCAGCTGTGAAAGAAATCTGCTGGGAAGGCACGGTGTGCCCGCCAGCTGACCAGCAGTTTGACAATGTACGTGGAACTGGGAGCCAATTAATAACCGTTTGGAACAATTAGTATTTCCCTAATGGAGGAAAATTAAGAAGAAAAAAAAAAGAAAAATAAATAACCCACAGTAAAACTCTTAAAACTGCTGTAGTTTGCTGGATGTTTCTCATCCTGTAGGTCATTGCTAACCAGAGTTACTGGAAGTGTTTGGGTGACCAGATTTGTCTGACTTAGTGCACCATGTCAGAAATGTGCAGTGCTGCATGACCTGGGATAGCTTTGCTTGGTCAGGCTAAAGCAGAGAGGTGAGGATGAGCAGGGGAGGCTGTGGATGAGCAGGGGAGTCTGTGGGTGTTCAGGGCAGGCTGTGGATGTGCAGGGCAGGCTGTGTATGTGCAGGGGAGGCTGTGGATGTTCAGGGCAGGCTGTGGATGTTCAGGGGAGGCTGTGGATGTTCAGGGCAGGCTGTGGATGTTCAGAGGAGGCTGTGGATGTTCAGGGGAGGCTGTGGATGTTCAGGGGAGGCTGTGGATGTGCAGGGGAGACCGTGGATGTGCAGGGGAGACCGTGGATGAGCAGGGGAGACCGTGGATGAGCAGGGGAGACCATGGACGAGCGGGGGAGGCTGTGCAGTCCAGTGTGGAGGTACCTGATGGAGGTGTCTCCATGCAGTATCTGTAGCTGTGTGCAAATTTGCCTTTGCAAGATGAGGACAGACTCAGTCTAAATATCTGGGATGTTGCTGTCTTAGGTCACAGCTGATGCAACCTCAAAAATCCTCATCCTGAAAGCTCTCTGAAGACAGATTTGTCTCCAAGAATGATTTTGGGTTCAGGAAAATTGCATGTTTCAGTGAAATGATATTTCTTTTCACCAGCTTATTTATATTCATCATAATTGTCTCACTGTGATGCCTCCTATTCATTTGCTGGATCTACTTGTCTTGCATCTTGTTCTGACTCCGAGTGCTTTTTAGGGTAAGCCTGCCTTTCGAGAATGTGCCTGATTGAGACCATTGGAAAAGCTTTCATGTGCTTGCAAGAAATGCACTGCTAAGCAAAGCAAGCAGGGAAGCTAAGAGAGATGAGTGGAAAATGACTGTGAAGAAGTGGGAAGAATTAAAATAGATGGCAAGGAGTTAATCAAATAAACAAAGGTCTTTTTTTAAAATTTTTTGCTCTTTTTTTCTTTCTCTGAATAATCTCAATCTGATAATGATTGCACTGGCCAACCCTTGATACTCTTCTGTCTGATTATAGCTGGGTTGTAGTGGCCATGATGAGTTACCACAACAGTCTATTATTGGCATTGTTAACTAGTGCCCCTCAGTAAATTAAACTGAAAGGGGCAGGGAAGAGAATATTTTCAAGCTATTCCTTGCTTATAATTATTTAAATTTATTTTAAAGGATAAATTTATTTTAATTTGCCACAATGTCCTCACATCTATGCCTGGGATTTGCAGATCTTGTGGAATTTCAGAGCTGTTTCTTTCACGGGGTCTGTTTGAGCTGCTCTCATCTGGTCCCATTTCAGGTGCCTGTACCTGCTCACAGATTGTCTGCTCTGCTCCTGCTTGAGGCTCCCAGGCATCAGCTTGTTCTTGCTCCTCGGGTCTGGAATTGCCATCCAGCATGTGGTTGTCTTCCCCTGGCCTGATGCACGAGTTCTTCCACACTGTGCTGAGTGCTTGTCCCTGGTCTGAGCTCACAGCTCTGACCATCACCTGGCAGTCTCTGATGCTGGAACTTAAAAAAGAGACTGAGCAATACCTGGAAAACAAGTGATTAAAACTTCTTACCCTTGTGAGCTACGTTCTTCTGCCTCAGAAATGCCTGTATTCCCAGCTGCTTTTCAGTCTGTTGAATAATGTGGGCATATGAGTTGAGCTCTGAGACTTAAAGGATTTAAGCATGTACCTGAAATTGGGCATGTGTGTGCTTTTTGCTGAGTAAGGGTGTCCTAGTCAGGTATTTAAATTATAAATGCACTGGGACCTTCACTCATTAAGTAAGCAAATTTCAACCTAGACAGCAGTGAGAGGAATAAACATTATGCTCAAAACAAGCTGTTATCCAAGTAGCTCTTCAGACTATGTAGAATTACACTTTAAGATGGGCAGAGCATCTTTAAAACCCTTTTGCAAAGCTAAGAGCTTATATATTAGCTTTCATGAGAGGCATTACAGATGTCTGTGAATATTATATAAACACCAGGCTGTTTGCAACAGTTTATAAACTTAAATATTTTATAAGAAAAGTCTGAACATTTAACTTGCCTTGTATTTTTTATACAGCAATAAAACCACCATTTTTATCAAAAGATGCTGGAAAACCTGACTAATAATGTGACACTTTGTTATAAACTGGCAGGAAAGTTCACTGGCCTAGAATTAATAAGCTGTATAATCTGTATAGGAATTTTTACACTACAGGGGAAGCAGCCAACTTTGGCTTTGCTTCTGCATAAAGGTGCATGTAATTTGTGAGAGTGTCCTCTAATGCATCTTTATATCTCTGTGGCTAAAGGGGTTTCCATGGTTTCCAACTGGACTTTGCTTGGAAAAGGAAAGTACCATGTCCACACAAGTGTGATGGATGGTGCTGGATGTCTTTGTCCAGTGACCTTCCTGCAGGAGGCAGGAAACAGCAAGTTTTAGACCTGAGCATTTTCTCCCAAATATATGTGCCAAGAGGAGCTGCTCTCCCAAGGCAGAGAAGTGTAAATCCAGGAGTGAGGGGGATTTAGGAATAACCCTTGATTTCCAGTTTGTCTTAACATTTCCAGCAGGAATACAACAGCTTTACCCTCTGCAAGCAGAGCAGTTGTGTACTTTAAGTGAAGGACCATGCAGATTTCTGGAGAATTTTCCCACAGGTGTGCTAAGCAGCAACAAGTTTTCAGAGCTTTCAAGCTTAAGTTGCAGCTGAACAACAGTTTGAAAATCTCAACTTGAGGGACTGCTTAGGAGGAGGAAAAGTTTCCATCTAAGTCTTTCCAAAGCCATACTTTGTTGTAAGGTCAGAGTTTTAATTCTTTTATGTCTCTTTAGCTTTAGATTAATGTCATTATTCTGATTTTACTGATTGATTTGATTATTTGTATTGGTCTTATTGCCTAAATATCTTTATCAAGCTTGGCCTTTAATGCAAACATTCATTTACCTTTCAGGAGGTGTTTGTTTAGGTATTTAAGAGGCTGCTTCCTTTCTTACTTGAACAGTTGTCCCTGAGTGTTGTTCCATTAAAGACAGCAATGCCTCAAGGAGGAGCCTTCATCAGCCAGTGGTGTGGGCCAAGCTGGGATGACACAGCAGTGGAAATGCTTGGCCCTCTCTGATTGTCACCACTGAGGAAATGCATGTGTGTAGCAGCAGGACAAATGTTGCAGTTCTTCATGAGGAGTAAACTGTAAATAAGGTCTGGTACTCTTATCCTTTGTTTTCTCTAGAACACAGCAACCCATCGAGGCTGTAATTCCATTTGCAAGACTGACTTTGTATTTTTCCACTCCAGAATTTGCATAACACTTGGTCAGTTAGAGCAGAAGAATGAACAACATCAGAGATTTCCATTTTGAATTATTTAGGAATGTATCTTTACTCCCAGAGTGATAAGACTGCCCCTAAATGACCCATCAGCCCTGGGTGTGAAAGAATTATCTTCTTGTCCCTAAAAAGGAGACCACAGAATTAATAGCAAGGATCCAGAGTTACAGGATATTTCTACCTCTTAATTCTTCCAGGAATCATGGAACTGGCTTTGCTTAATGGAAGATCATGTGTGTTGAAGGGGAAATTCCTTTCAGATCTGCACAGACACCAGGTCAAAAATTTGTACTGTCCAAAAATGTTATTGCAGTTGAGTAAGGTAGGCTGAGAAATGATGGCCAGGAAAATACATGCTCTGGAATAAATGAGAGAGTTGATGTGGCCAGATCTCACACATGTCAGGGGTAATTCCTACAGCTATTTCCACTTTGCATTGGCATAAACAATGTAGAAAATAAGGTTAGTACTTGTGCCATCTACAGAGCAAACAGCAGTGCCAGCCAGAGATGTGTAATTCTTGTGTGTGTGTTTTTCCTATAGCTTGAACAGGAGCATGGAAATGTCAGAAGATCTATCACCAGTCTTGGCCCTACAGCTTTAAGTGTTCTGCAGTCAGTTCTTTTGTATAACTGTATATCTGCATTTCTATTTTGAATACTTTAGGAAACCATCTACTCTCTGTCAATGACTACATCAGCCTACCTCTAAACCATGAGGCTGTAAAAGGACATAGTTCTTCATCCCCACAAGCTTTTTCATTTCATGTTTTAACAAAGTGTATGAGCTCCACTGCACTTTTTGGAAGCTGAGACACTGGATGACTTGGCCAAGGTCGTACAGGAAATTTGGGATGGAGAACCAAACATATGATTGCTACTGGTTTCCAAGCCAGCACTCAAACCACTGGGCACCCTTCTTAATTTCCAGTCTTTTCTGGCACTGCTACCAGCTTTCTGGTCCAATTCCTCAACCACCTTGTACCTCTTTTTGCCTCCTTTTGTAAATAAGGGCAATGTCAGGAGGTAACTCAGCAAAGTGTCCGTAGGTACAGAGTCACTTCCTCAGCCAGGTTCACTTCTCTTTCACTTCCCAGCTTGCCCACCAACAAATTGATTTCTTGCTTGGAGCACTTCACTGAACCATTTCTGTTCAAAAGTGTCTGTTAGCACTTTGCTAAGCCTCAGACTGAACATCTTTGATCCACCCATTTCAAGATTAGATGGATGACAGAACCCAAATCTAGCTCCAAAAACATCCATGTTTTGGAGGTATATTCAAAGCCCAAGCTTGGATTTGGCTCTCAGTGTGGTTACTTTGATCTGCCTTCAGATCTGAGTGCTGTGTCCTCTGACATCCCTGTTTCAGGCACAGAATCTTGTGTTCCATCTGTGGGAGAGCTCTGAGCCGTGAGTGCCTTCGTGCACCTCCTGTGGGAAAGGGCACCCGTGGATCCTCTCCAGTTCCACTCAGGTTGTGTTCATGTGCGATGGGGGTTTTTAATAGTTGGGGATTTTGGGGAATCACCTGGAGGCCTAGAGAATTTGGCATTTAGAAAAGTCAAAAGCCCCACTGTTGTATGTTCTTGTTGCACTCTCCCTCTTGCCTGTTTTCCATGCAGCTGCTTCCCACTTCCTAGAAATCACATCAGCCCTGCTCCTCCCCCCTTATCTGCTGTCCCCACACAATGAGAACATGGTGTGGGTTTTTCCCCATGGATGGGAAAGCCAGGGAATGCTTGGTGCTGTGGTCTTTCACACTAACAGCATTTCAGCGCATTTCACTCTTTCCAGGGAATTATTCTACATTTATTCACCACAAAGCATCCAACCATAACAACTCAATAATTTTAAGGCCTAAGGAAAAAATGTAACAAGATGTTCAAAATTTTTGGTTTGGGATAATTGGGAGTTGTTTATATCCTTGTGCTGCTGATTATGTTGTCATATACCACCATTACTGGTGTCCTTAGGAACAGGATTATCTTTGCTTGGAAACAAAACCTCCATTTTAACCATTTAAATGCTGGTTAATGTAGCTGGGATAATAATGGGAAGCAAAATACTCCCCTGCTGTTACTGGATGTATCAGATGTTCAAAAATCATAGTGATGAGGGTTGAATAAACAGATAGATGGATAAATGGAACATACTGTGATTTTTCTGATAAAACCATCAGGGCAATGCAATTTTTCTTTAGAGCACTTAGGGCCGTGTCTCCCACTGCTCAGTAGAATCAGTTCTCGCCTTTCCTTGGTTTGAAAATATCTTTCTGTGCACTCAGATCATATCAAGCTTTCCAAGCTGTATCTTCCTGGGGTTTTGTACCCTCCAATTATTTCTGCAAGAATCTCTGGGTCGTGATTATCCCCCTGGCTCCCTAAAGGATCTGGTGGATAATTCCTGTAGTGGAAATGTGTTGTATAAGGTATGGAGCTTGTCAGTACTGCTTCTCCTCGGGTTCTCTGGGACAGCTGGAACTGGGATTTCCCAGTATTCCAGTGGAGAGGATTGTACTGGGCAGGCTGGGGCTAAATGCTCTTTACAGATCTTTGAGAGTTAAAAAGAACTTTAAACGTTAATTACATTTGCACTCGTAAGATCTTTTCAGATTTCCAGAGTGGCATATGAAACCTTTCTTGTGAGTTTGTTGGGTTTTGTTGGTTCTTCATTTGTTTGTTTGTTTATTTTTAAGGTCATATCAAAATGTGAACAATAAATTCCAATGTTTTGTACCAATTTCTAGCCAATCTGAGGTTTTCAGCAGTAATTTCCTTCTGATTTCATGGAATTTGGGACCTGGAATGCAGCAAGTTAGATGTGCTTTGTTGAGAGAAAGACTTGTCTGCATCCAGAGCTTTCATAACATCTAATTTAAAGTGCATCTTGAATTTTTTTTGGGGAAAAAACCCTCAACAACTGTAGGGAAGAAAATGAGCCATTTCCTTAGCTTGAACTTGCATGAATTAGTGGTAAAGTGTTGATCTCTAAACTTGCAGTTTCTGAACCATAAAATCTGTTTATTTCACCCTATAAAAGAACATTTTAACTTATATGGCTATTTAAGTTTAAAAGCTATTAGGGAAGTGTGTGGGGAGAGACAAAGAAGCAGCTTGAATCAGTAATTCAAGCTTGCAATACAATCTCTATCTGCTGCATAGCTTGCATAGAAATCCCCCTCAATGTGCATTTGCTGTGCTTGTAGCAGTCCCACCATACAGGAAATATACAGTATATATTTCCAACATTATCCATAATTGTAGTAAGGCTTATAAAGCAACCCATTCCTGATGTGTTCCTGGTGATCTGCAATAAGTGTGTGTTTGAAGAAGGGAAAAACATAACAAGAGCTGGCAGAAGTCATCTGCAGTGACTTTCCAGAGGGAGTTGGGGGAAGGTCTTTGACATGCTCTTACTGCAGGAGCAGCAGCAGCTTTGAACGAAACCCACACACCTGTGTTTTCTTTTGTATCTGATTTTCAGGGGGGTTGTGTTTCCCTACAGATTGAAAATGCTGGGACTAAAATCTTGTTGTCTGAGTACCTGCTTGAGTGGGCAGAACAAAGCAGAGCACCCTTGGGAGAGAGATGGAGTGTGACGAGGAGGGACCACTCCTGCTGTGGGCAGGGCAGGGATGGAGGGAGCCTGGGTCCTGCTGCTGCATCCTGCTGTTCCCCTGTGCCTTGGTGCACCCTGAAGAGAGCAGAGAGGGGCATGTGCTGACTCCAGTGTAAGGTGAGTGTTTGTCCCAGGGTGGAGAACAGGGAGGGCAGGCTTCTTGCACAGACCCTGGTGCTCGTTCACACACACAGAGCAGCCTTGCTACACAGTCACCTTCAGCGAAAGGAAAGAGAGGGTTTTGGTCCCTCTCTGCAAAATTGGTAGCAAGTTGTCCATGCTTTGAGAGGCTGTGCTTCACTTGAGCTGTGCAGGCCTTTTCTAACTATCTCTGAACTTGCAGGCCCTTGCTAAAAATAGTTCAAAGCGTAACCATGAGTTCCCTGAACTGTGATCCTACCAGGTCTGTGTTATTCGACTCACCATTCCTTTGAAAGTATTCATCCTTCCCCTCATAAAACTTAAATCAGCTTGTTCTTTGGTCCAAGGGTTGACATCATTATGATCCTACATCCTATGTAATGGTGTGAGACCTGGAAAAGCATTCACAGCAAAACCACGCTCTGAGTTGGATTTGCAGCACCTCAGCCCCTGCAGTCTGAGCTCCCTCCTGCCCTCCACATTTACTTGTACTTTTAAAACCTCTGCAGGTCTTTGGAAATACCCCACAGTAACACAGCAGCACACTCCTGAGGATTTATCAAGGGTCTTCTTAATGGTCCCATTTTTCTTTCCATGACCCCATTTGTTTTACAATGTTTGCAAGAGCAAAAGTGATTGTTTTACCAAATTAAGCTAGATTTCATGCCGAAAACAGTGGCTAGAATCTTGTTGACAGATTTGGAAAAGATTATTCTTTCAATACCTTTTGAATGACTTTTTTAAGGATGTCTGCCATGTACTGTTTCCAAAACCAGAGCACATTTAACTGTTTAATATTATATGGCGACAGGGACAAATTAGCACCTTTCATTTTCCTATCAAAATTAACACATCACAAGAAGACATTTCAAGAGCTACAGATCTCTCATTTAGAAATAAATGTAGAAATCTACTTAAATATGTTGAACTCAAAATCTTGGCACAAATAACAAAGGCCTCAGAATTTTAAGTGGATGTTGGAGCTGAAGTTCTGACTTCAGCACCACAATTGCTGTCATGGTAGGGGGGAAATGATCCAGGCAGTGCTTGTGTGGTACTGGGGGATGTGATGCTACAGAGGAGGGAGTATGTAATATTACAGTATTCAAAAAATGTGTAGATGTGGTACTTAGGGACATGGTTTAGTGCGGGACCTGGCAGTGCTGGTTGGACTCAATGAACTTGGAGATCTTTTCCAACCTTAATGATTCTGTGATTCTATAGGGCCAGTTTTGCTGTCAGAAGTGACTCCTTGGATCATTTGTGCTCCCTGAAGCTGCTATGCCATGTAAGTACCTGAAGATTCATATTGTTTCTGCCAGTTTTGGTCCTGGCAGATACCTTGGGTTAAAGAGCAGAGAGTACGAATCCAAGTCAATATGTCTGTGTATTTCACTTTTCTGTTAGGGAATATTAAGGCCAGAATCTCATTTATACTAAGCCCACTAGCAGTACTCTGGCAACACAGAGATGCCTTAGCAGGAATGTAAATTGAAGCCTCTATACTTGGCCTAGTGTTTGTAGTTTCACTTGGCTGCGGTACAGGAGTGACACATGTCGATACAAATGGCATTTGCCATCCTGTTGATGGCTGCTGATATTCTTCATGTCTCTACCCCCTAACTAACTAGACCATGAGTCTGCTGCAGTCTCAGCTTTCCAATTTCCTGAAAATGTGCTTTTTTTCTTGAAACATCTAAACCAGGATTTAAGATTAAGGAAATTTTTCTGTCCTTCCTTCACTATATGATGATCCCGTATGTGCGTGTGATGAATAACCTCCCCATGTATATAAAGAATGTGACAGCACTCTGCAGACCTTCAGAGAGCATAACATACAGCACAAAGCATTTCTGCAGAAAGCTCTTATCTCCTTGATGCTCTTAAGTCCTCCCTATATCTTCCTGTGGATGTTGTGAGTCTTTGCTGCTTTCTGCCCAGACCAGCTGTTCCCTCCATTTCTCCTTCCAAATCTCTTTTGAAAGTATATTTTCTTGTACTTCTAGATTAAATATTCTTCCTGTGTTGATAGGTGACTCTGGAGGAATTGTCTGAGCTACAGATAAGATAAAGATACTCCTTGTTGGGAGCAGCTTGCATGGGGAACATTGTACAGCTGAATGGGAATGTCAGAATTTAGTCCGTCTGCTTCTGTCACTAAGGCTCACCTGGCACAGGTATTTTCATTGCATATATATATATTTTATCACAGTGCATTGCTATTTTCTGAAGGATAAAATATTCCAAACCCAAACAAGCTCATAATTCAAGGCAAGAAGGTGTCCATGGGGTATCACTGCCCTCCGTGTGGACAGGGGAGCGGCTCAGCAGGACAGAGGCTTCTCCTGAGCCCCCTCAGCCCGTGCTCGCCGTGGTCTGGCAGTGCCCGGGCTGGGAGTGCTGACAGGGCTGATGAAGTGTGTGCTCAGGCTCTGTGGGGCCGGGGGTCACTGCTGGGAACGTGAGGCCAGAGCGGCCCGGGCGCTAATGACTGTCAGGTGCCGCCAGGGCCTGCGCGAGTCAGCGCCTGGCACACGGCAGGGCCCTGCCTGCCAAGGGCAACAGAAACAGGGCCTCGTGTAAATAAACACAGCCAAGTGAGCTTCTACTCACACTGGATTGTGTGTCAAACCCATCTCACACATCACACCCATCGCACGCACAGCCCCCTCCCAGGGCAGCGGGGCACGGCTGGGAGGGGGCAGGGAGAGCAGCTCCCAGCAGCTTTTCCCATTTACATTTCCCTCTCCTTGCCATGAAATCTGCTGCAGCATCTCTTGTCTTTGCTTCCTTTCTATGCTTACCTGGCATGATGTTACCTTCCTTACCTTGGAAATCATCCTCCTGATCTCCCAGGGTGAGTCCCCTTTCAGCCACCACCTCTCCTTTTATATTCCCAGCCCGCTCTAATGCACACCAAGATTCCATTTCTGCTCTGGCCTGGCTTATGTTTTCCAGGCCAATATATTATGCCACTTTCACACTCCCCTCCCTGCCCCATCTGGCTTCCATCCTACCCCCATAAAGATTATTAATATCGCCTGTTTCCAAGCGATTTATTATCAGGGGCCAAACTGGTGCCATTTCCCATTTTAGTAGAGCACTGAAAATAATCCTGAGGAGTGTGCCCAGCTATAAAAATGTACTTATACTGTCATATTTGCAGTTTCAAACATGCACCACTTGATAGTCTCAAAAGTGCTGTTTAATTGGGTTTTATGGGTTCTAATTAATTATACTAGGTAAAAAAATTACTTGTCCCATTACAGCTCTCTGTGGTTTACTCTGAAGAGCAATGTAATTTAGAGATAAATTGTCCTTCTCTATCCCCCGTTCCCCTTTTCCCAGCAAGTTCCAGAATGGTTTAATTCTCCTTAAACCCAGGAACGAAGCTTAGAGAAAGCTACACTTTGTTCAGGGGACACAGCTTTTCCCAACACCCATAAAGAGCTTTATATGTGACTTGAAATGATTCCACGTTCCTTCTGCTGAATCAGGCTGGTGAAATTATGAATAATCCTGTGACTTTGCACAGCTCAGATCTGGGAGGCTGGGATTTTGCAAAGTCTTGAATATATTGGCAGTTTTGTGTGCTGTGGGTTATTTCCTCTGATTTTTCAGAGGTGGCAGTGAAGGAAGCTGAGCAGGGGTGCAGGATTTTTTGGCTGGATGAAGGTCTAGATTGAGATTTCTTTCCGTGACCTTTTATGAAAACAGGCTGTGAAAGGACCTGTCTGCTTTTATGGCATTTTGATGTGACTAGCAGCAGAGGAAACCTCTCAAGTTAACTTTCTATTCTGTCTTGCAGAATTGTGAAGCTTGGATTATTCAAACAAATTCTGGGGCAGTCTTCTGACTTTTAAATACTTCCTCGAATGACTTGGTGAAAAATGAGGAGCCAAGCAGGTACATTCATGGTTGTTTAAAGTACACTATTAAATTACATCCCTCACTATAATAAATTTGGTCTCATGAGGCGAAACATGAAATACAGGAGAACTGAAGTAGAAAACATTGTATCCTATGACAAGAGGGAATGGTTTTAAACCGAAAAAGAATAGATTTAGATTGAGATATTAGGAAGAAATTCTCCCTTGTGAGGGTGGGGAGGCCCTGGCACAGATTGCCCAGAGCAGCTGTGGCTGCCCCTGGATCCCTGGAAGTGTCCAAGGCCAGGGTGGATGGGACTTGGAGCAACCTGGGTCAGTGGAAGGTGTCCCTGCCCATGGCAGGGGGGGGAATGAGATGAGCTTTAAGGTCCCTTTGAACCCAACCCCTTCTGTGATTCTATGACTTTTTCTGGCAGTTAGGGAGTTAGAGTATTAATTAATGAAGAAAAAAAAACAAGGCAAGGAAACCTCTCTCAGTTGCCTTTTGAAGACAAATGCTGCTTATTGTAGAAATTTCACTTCACTTGAAAAATGTAAAGCTTCTGTGTTGGCAGATACCCCCAGCCCTAGGAAGGAAACTCAGTGACCTGCCCATGTCTATCACTATTAGCTATTACTATTAGCACTAAAAGGTTAAAGTTCTTTATGTGAGTACACAGAGGAGTGTTTACTAAATCAAAAAGTTTGTAAGTCATGCTTCACCAATTTGCTTATTTTATAAAATTAATAACCAACATGTCAGTTGCTGGAAACTTGGACCATCCTGGGTGTCCAGATGATGTGCTGGAGCAGGAGCAGTGAGGGCTGCCAAATACAGAAAAAAAGGAAAAAAGAATCACCACAGTCACACACATTACTCATCAATCTGAAAAGTCACAAGAATAATACTAAGAACTGTTTTTATTATAGGAATCCTCTTGTGTAGTAATATTAGTTAAAAGAAATTTTAGTACATATATCTGATTAGTTATGTTAACAATAACTAAAACCTGGAACATTTTGAGGAATGAATTAACAAAACAGAGCCCAAACCCGAATAAACCTGAAAATTTCTGGGCAGTGTGTGGGTAAGTCCAAACAAACCTGAATATCTCGGTGTTTGTACAGTGTTTGTGTTTGTTTTACATGGCTCTTACTGCCTCAAAAGCCATTTAAGGAGAGGAAACAATGTGAAACCTGCTCTTCTCATGTGATTTTCCTCATCCAGAGATTTAAATGAGTGGGATCTGCTCCTTTCATGCTATTCTGTCCCCATAAATTACTCCTGGAGGCATTAAAAGGGCTCATGAAAAACACCAATAAATACCCAAAGCAGAAATACAAATGTTGCAAACTGCTCAGGCTGCTGTGGCAGCAGCTGTGTTGTTAATTTATTGAGGAAAACTGATGAGGGACCTCCACACTGGTGTGAGCTCTGCTCTGTGTGGAGCCTCATTTTACATTGCTGAAATCAGTGCTGAAAATCCTGGTTTTATGGGACAACTTTATAACAGTATCGTGAGTATCATGATCAGGAGCTGACCAAGTGATGTGATTGTTCCAGAGGAGCAGAGGATTAAGGAAAATGAAGGGAGAAAGGAAATACCAACTGGAAAAGGATCTCCTATCCCAGGTCACCTGCAGCAGTTCCCTGCCCTNGACCCTGAGTGTGTGACACTGGCTGTGAAACACTGGCTGAGTGTGAAACACTGGCTGTGTGACCCTGAGTGTGTGACCCTGGCTGTGAAACACTGGCTGAGTGTGAAACACTGGCTGTGTGACCCTGAGTGTGTGACACTGGCTGTGAAACACTGGCTGAGTGTGAAACACTGGCTGTGTGACCCTGAGTGTGTGACACTGGCTGTGAAACACTGGCTGAGTGTGAAACACTGGCTGTGTGACCCTGAGTGTGTGACCCTGGCTGTGAAACACTGGCTGAGTGTGAAACACTGAGTGTATGACACTGGCTGTGTGACACTGACTGTGTGATATTGTGTAATGCTGACTGTGTGACAGAGTCTGTGACCCTGTGTGACACTGAGAAACACTGGCTGAGTGTGTAACACTGAGTGTGTGACCCTGATTGTGACCCTGAGTGTGTGACACTGACTGTGTGATATTGTGCAATGCTGACTGTGTGACAGAGTGTGTGACCCTGTGTGACACTGACTGTGAAACACTGGCTGAGTGTGTAACACTGTGTAACAGGGAGCTGTGCCAGGGCTGCTCTCTGACCCATCCCAGACACAGGTAGGGCCCCTCCATCTAAGGACAACAGCAGCAGGGCACTGGGAGTCACGGCCCTCCTGCCAGGGGAATTCCTCCTGCCTGCTGGCTGAGCCCTTCCCACTGCCGAGCTCTGGGGAAAGAGCTGCTCTCAGCTGAGGGCTGGAGCCTGATTTCTCACCTCCCTTCAAAAGAGAACATCCTCACATGGGGGGTTTTTGCCTGGACAGGTCTCATGAAGTCCTGACCGATCTTTTGTGAACCAGGAGAAGCCCAAATTCACACAAACTCCAGCGTGTCCTTCAAAGGCATCGGAGTTAAGTTCCTTGTCCCCTTGGTAAGAAAACAAAGAGCAAAATATTAGCCAGTGAAAAGGCCAGATTGTCCAGCTTCTCCATGGCAATTAATTAGCCTGAACCCCGTTTTCATCTCTTACAAGCCCCCTCCATGTTCTCACAAAGTGTGTTACCTGTGTGGGAGCTGCAGGTGGGCTGCTCTGCCCTGGGTGGGAAACTCAGACCTGCTGCTCCTTCTTCCACAGGTTACTGGTGGGTCCTTTAGATTAAAAAAGTTCAGCTTGGGGTCTTTTTTCAGGAGTGTATGAAATGAGACAGGCCTGTGGCTGAGGGAAGGGCAGAGCTCCACTCCTCTCTCTGTTATGACTAAGTGGGAGAGGCAGAAAAGCACCTGGAAAACGAGGATACATTCCTCAGTATCACTGCACTGAAAATAACACATAGCACATTTAATAAGTTTTTTCTAACTAAATTTAGATGCTACTGCAGTGGTATTTTAAAAATAGCTGGTGATGTACCTGTAACTAGGATTGCTTCAAACTTTCCAGGCTTCTTTATTTCCTTGTAACTCTGTCAAACTCCAAACATTGAAATTTCCCCTGCTGGTATCAGCTCTGGTTGATTTATTTAGAACAATGTAAACCCAACACAAATAAAATTTTAAGGGGAATTTCAAAGTTTGAGGCAAGGGAGGCATAGGTGTTCTCTCGATTCAGAATGAAATGAAATTAGGAAATAACTGAATTTCCTGAATACTGGAAATTTGGAGTCCTTCTTCTACATATTCAGCAGTGAACATTATAAAATACAAATTGTTTTGATTTATCCAGGCACATACATCCCGAATTTCTGAAAAAGAAAGACACAGTTAAAATACTGAACTGAACCCTATTGGGCAGATTTTGATTGCCTCTAATTTGAACTTGAAAACTTTAATTGTTTGGGCTTAGTATACCATGCCAGATACCTTTTCCAGGCTTTGGAAAATTTCATCTGATTATTACTCAGGAACAAGCACATAAATATACGTAAGTTTATATGATTACATTTATATAATAACATTCCTATCCTATATATTGTATATATCATCTATATAAATATATATAAGAATTTATATTTTAATCAAAAACTATATTTGTATAAAAATTTACATTTTTATCTATACATATGTATAATGGAGACAGTGTTCTCCTTGAAAAGCTTATTATTCAGAAAAGAGTGTCGGGAATTCACGAAATTAGGGTTTCCTGCAGAGTGTTTATTTGGCTTCCTTTTGTACCTGTGTTTGGTCTAGTCTTTAATTACATGACCATGTGCTATATTTAGCAGAGGACCCTGGTCTCAGTCCCTTCAGAAGGTGGAGCAGCTCAGGAGATGAGTCAAAGCTGGGTAGAGGAGGAGTCTGGTTCCTGATTGACTTTGCCTGTCTTTGCTGTGGAAACAGGGAAAGTGTAGTAAAAGGGAGAGAATTGAAAAGAAAATGAGGGGTCTCATGGCAAAGGCATCTGAACCCTGCAAAGCTCTCGCCAAGTCTCAGAGAAGTCAATTTAAATTCTTCCCAACTGGCTATTAATTTGATTTTGTGTTCTGTGTTCCCTTTTGCAGAGCACACTGTCAGTGCTATTTCTCCTGACATATCATGCTGCACAACGTGAAACATTCTGAGAAATCAATTCCCAGACATCTCAGTTTGGGTACCCAATGAAAGCAGAATGTTTTGACCTGAATCTCTTTGTGTTTCAGTTTCCCATCTGTTAAACAAGAATAATAATATCCTCTCATTTTCCAGGGTGTTGTTAGAAGAAATGAGCGAAGCACTCAGATGCACTCAGATGCCATCCTGAGAAGAGCCCTAGAAAAGCTCCCAAGAAAATCAGCAAGTGTGTCTTCCAAGCAGGTTTGGAATAGTATGTGGTAAATGCCACATGCTGAAAAATGACACTGTAACAAAATATTGAATATCTGCTTATTAAGTGAACACTGTCCATCCTGGGGTAGAATCTGGTGGAAAGCAAGACATAATCCAGTATTTAAAGGATGAATCATAATGCAGATGAATAAGGGTTTATGGTTAACCTTAGTTCTGATATTTGATCACTTGGTCTTGCAGATATAAGTAGTGCACATGCAAAGGATACCTGTGCCTAAAAGAAACAAAATGTGAATTCCAGAATGGTGGTTGTTCAATGAAATGTGCAGGATCTTAAATCTTGGCTCTGCAGAAGAGATGCTTCTTGGTGCCTGGTGAGTTTTGGAAAGGAGACACTGCAACTCTCCTATTTGGGAAACAATCTTCAGGTAAATGTTAAAATGTAGGTTGCTGCCTCTCCTTTGTTTTTAAATGATGAGCAAATATTTCCAGCTGGGAAAGCTGATAGTAGAAATAGTTTTGACATTAGTACATAGATTCTTACACACACCTGGACGGGCTCCTGCAAAATTTGCATGGGATGTTACAGGATGTTCTGTTACTAACATTTCTTCCTATGGCTTGTGGAAGAGGGAACTCCTTGGTTCTGCAGCACTCAAGTGTAGAGCTTGCACAGAGCTAGACAGACTACTTATTAAAGATAAAAGAATATTTTGGCACAAGAACAAAAGGGTATTAATTGGCTATGAATAAATTCTGTCTGGAAAATGAAAGAAGCTTTTTTTAAGCACCGCAGCAACAGGATCCTTGAGTATCTTCTCAGTGGAGAGAAACATGGAGTTTCCTAATTCCCTCACATGGTGTCTGATGCAAAGAAAGAAGGAATTTGGAGATCTGAAGATCTTTTTGAGGGAAAATAGCTCTTAAGGCCCTAAGAAGTTGGTTTCTAGTCCCATATCTGCCATTTCTTATTCCTAAAAACAGTCCTCACAAGGTTAACATTTACTTTCTCCTCTTCACACAGGAGAAACTGGCTCCTGGAGGGATGAAAGAATAAATCCAACCTCCTCAGCCTCATTGTGAGCACTCATGAGCAGAGCAAGGAGTCAGAAAGGCATCTTTCCAAATCAGACAGGTCCTAGCTAGGAAAGAGTAAAGCATTCTGCCTCCTTGTGCCCCTCTAAATGATGGAGAGCATCCATGGAACAGGGATGCAGTGGTGGGTGCTGTCTGCACCCCCAGTGTTTCTTCTCCTCTTCTTTTTCTCTGCTGTTTGCAAACTAGAGCTGAATTGGCTTTGCTGACAAAGGATCCTTTCCAAACATAAGAGAGGAACAATTCCAGGCCACTTTGCAAGTCAGTGGGAACGAAACATAGCTGCCCCTGCACCTTGTGAGGGGTGTAAAGCGTGTCTGATTGCTTAGCAATCAGCAGGAGGCAGCTGAGGGTGAGCCTCTCCTGCTGGTTTGCCACTATTAAGATCCAGCAGTACCTTGATGTTTCCTCACTGGCAATAATTTGCAGGATTAAATACTTCAAGCCACTCTAAAATTAGTTCCAGGAGGCATTTTGTGCTTTCATTTCAGAGCTCTCGTGAGCCTTTCCTACTTTGTAAGTCTGCTCCAGCTAATTACCTGTGGTTACAGCACTCTAGAAGATTTCAGATATCTGTCTTTTCCACTGCTCTAAAGACCCGAGTGGGGTTACAGAGGAGAACCTGCACCAGGAGTGTTTGCCAAACACGGTAACGAGCTGAGACAGCTCCGTGAGATTGGCAAATAAACCACTGCAGACAAAATTACCCTTGTCCTGTGTCTCCATCCAGGATGTAAAGCAAACTTATTTTGAACCTTTAAAAACATCTCAGAAAGCCATTGAAAGAAATGTTATGTCTTGAGCCCTCCCCATCTGTCTGATCCATTGGAGAGGCTGCAGAATCATGGCAGACCTTTTCAGTCTCCGGTGCTGTGGTTTAAGGGTTTGCAAGGAATACTGTGTCTTTTATTTTGAGAACACCTGTAAGTCATGGTGCTGCTTTTTGTCACTGTCAGAGCCAGAGGTAGAAAAAAATTGCATAAGTGAGAAATCTTATCATAGCAGCAAAACAGCACTGTTTAAAGAAGACTGTCTGAAGAAATCCAGTGGCAGTGGTATTCCCCTCTTGAAGATACAATTTACTCTCTTTGGTGGTTTTGGCCACATTTTTTGGCCCATGCTGACTATGGCTATGCCATAATCCTTTCTATTTTCTTCCCACCCTTCCCTGGCCCCCTTGAGATGATTCACTCTCTGAATATATGCATGTGTCATGTATAAAAACTCTTACTCTCCTGACCACACAGAATTCCAGAGGGGTTTGTCTCTCTACTTGTGATTTCACAGGCTGATTTTTTCCACCTGGCATCATGCCCAAAAGAAACCATCTTTCTCTCATAGTTCTCAGGGTCATCACTGCTGTTAGCCTCTTTTAAAACCTGCTTGCTCATTGCTTCTGAGGCATCAAGGCAGGCCCAGCTTCACCCACCATTTCCCAGCCTTAATCTTTGGTGTTTGTGTTGTTAAACCTGTGGCAATTTGAAACCCATTTCATGAATCCCAATACCAGGTGCAGATACTTTTACTCTTTGAGCCGTCTCTGAACAAACTGAAGGTGTTCATTCACTTACTCTGAATGAAAGATGTCCATCCCCTTCAGGTGGATGTTTGGTGGAGCTGTTCACCAGGGTAGTTCAGGGTTTCTTTCATCAGCCATTTGTGGGAACCTCCAGCAAACGTCACTGTCTGAAGTCATGATCTGTAAACACGGTGACCTAACACAAAACTTTGCAAATACCAAGGCCTGCTCCTGGTGCAATAGCAAGACTTAGTTGCTTCAGTATGATTTTCAGTGTTTACACTTGGATGTGATGTTTGAAAACCACGTTCGGAGGGTGAGACCCAGCTCCCTTTGAAGTCACCGGGAGTTTCAGCCTCCACTTCCACAGCACAAGGGTTGGGCTCTTTGTTCTTTTGTCTGGTGCAATTTGTGAATGATTGCCATGATCCAAGTGACAGGCTGGATTTTCTAAGTTGTTTCCAAACTGTGCTCCTTCTGAGACCAGATTCCTCTACTGCCTCTCCCAAAATAAAATGCCAAAGGAGCATGGATAGAGGAAATCCACTCGAACTGAGTAAACAGCTCGTGATGAGGGTAGGCCAGCAGGATTCATTCATGCTCATTCAGCCCAGGCTGGCTGGTTTGATTCCAGTTGGAGCACTCTCTTCATTACAGGCCCCCTGGGGAATGTTAATCTGTACAGTATAAACATTTATAAACATCTACTAAATCATTACACTTCAGCTGCCCCATAAACACTCCTGAATGCTTTCCTTAGGCAGCACTGGTTGGGTAATGTGTGGCTTTTTGGAATGAGTTTATGGATGTTTGGCACTGGTAGAAATATGGGGAGAGGGCACAGGAGGTTAAATAACATTGTTTAAGCCCCATGACTTATTTAGGGCAAAGACAGAAGCTGTTTGTGATGGATTAAAGCAGGTCTAGCTGGTAGATGTTGAGGAAAAGACCAGGTTGTAGAGGGGCTAAGAAAACCTTTCAGCTTTGCAGGCTGGATTTTAGTGAAGCCATTGCCATGAACATCACAAAATGCACTTCCCACCAATCCACTTGACATTTCCAGACCCAGGCAATGCATCATTATTCTTCTATGACTGCAACACGAACTGCCTCTGGAAGAACTGCCTGATGCAAGGGGAAAACGTAGACAGAACTTCAGAAAACTGAGCCAGAACTAACAGAACCCACAGAACTGTGATCAGCTGGGCTGCAGGCCCAGGGCTGGCTTGTATGCACTTGTATGCACTTACAGAACATGTGACTGTATATCTATAAGCAAAAAGAAGTGTGTTTATGAACCAAAAGGAGCATGTGTATGTATTTGCATCTGTGAAGGGACAGCAATCAGTTTTGAATGCACACATAGCAGAGCAAACCTTGAGCCTCGTAAAGCTGAACTTCTCAATTCTTGGGTGTGCTCTGTCCCCCTGCCTCAAGGTGCTGGCATGACTGAGCATTCCCAGGACTGGGCTCAGAGTGACTCCATGCCCACCTCTAGAAGCTGTGTTGAATACAGAAATAGTAAGTAAAAGCAAACAAACAAACCAAACCTAACCAGTCTCAAATGGATAAAGGATAATCCCCTCAATTATTAATAATTTTGTTTGTTTGCAGAGGTTTGGAAAAGCTGGGAACTGATAGAGGTGTCATTAATTACCACAAGGATTGTGTATGAGTAATGTAACATGAGCAAAAGTTAAACATGTTGTATGTGAGAGAGATGTGTTTACTGACAGCCTGATGAATAGGTAACAACTTGATTTCTAAAAAGCATCTTAGGGAAAATTATTTAATTGGCTATAATTATATCATATCCTACACTTGAGTGAAAATCTTGTGTGCACAGATCTGTTTTACTTGTACATGGCACAGGTATGTGGCTGGGTGGAATGTCTCATCTGCAGAAGCCTCCTTTTCTGTCTCCTCTTGTGTTCCATGGCACAGCCACTGCTACAGCCACAGCTGTTTGGGAAATGAGGGCACAGGAAGGGGAGATTTTTTCCAAAGTGGACCTAGATGCACAATACATCCCTTGCAGAACCTCAGGGCCGTGGGACAGTGGCTGTGACATCTCCAGGCCGTGGTCCAGTCTGCCCTGCCCTGCTTGCACACCAGCACCAGCCCAAAAGTATCTCGCAAGGAAACGGGACAAGGAAACTGGGTTTGCTATGTGAGTTTACCAAACCTCCTAAACCAGGAAATCAAACCATGCCCATTGTAGGCTAAAGGTGACTTTGCCATATCTGTACTTCCAGCTTGCAAATCTCCCTCTGTGTGTATATCAATATCTATCTATCTCTGTATCATCTATATCTATATTTTCAGTAGTAGAGGGTGATTTCCCCTCAGATTTTCTGTGGCATGTAATTAGGTGAGTAATTTAAAATCTTCTCTCTATGGTCAAGCATTGAGCTCACAGAAAGCACCACACACTATTAGCTGCAATTGGTCTCTTAACATCCCTCTTAGAGGGTCAATAAATGAGATTGCCCAGAGGTAAAGCAGCTGTTATCGTGTGCAGGGTTACGGTCACAGCTGGGGGGCACTGGCAGGGACAGGCTGTCTGCCTGTGTAGGAGACTTCAGTCTCTAGAGTCAGTGTTCTATTAATTTTATAGTACCTTAAATTCATGTTGTAATTATGAGAAATAAGCAGAGAGAGAAAGATATCTCCTTTTAATATGTTTTAAAAAATCTGGAGCCTATTAACCTACTTAATTCTAATTATATTACAGCTGGACTTTTATCTCAAAACTTTGCAAATAAATTCAAACCAAGGTAACCTGGATACACATTTTCCAACTCAACAACAGCAACATGTGGGCAGGAGATAGAAGAGAGCAGAGCAACCAGCATGATGCCTCAGGAGTGCCACATTACAAATTTTAGTTTTTGTCTTTAAATACCTGGGCTGAAATTCAGTGATTTAATTGAAAAGCATAAAAGTAAATGGTTTTTCCTTAAATGTAAATATTATAAAGAAGGCACTTCATCATCCTGGGTGAGTATCTGTGCCCATATAGCTGATTTTTAAGTTGTTCCTATCGAATGAAGGGTCCAGAACATGAGCTTTTTATCCAGAAAAGTCAGCTTCCATTTTGCCAGTTCTCCTTTCTCCAGTCTTGCCTGCAGAGTGAAGGCTGGGTGTGCCTCTCACAAAAGATACTGGCCAAATGGTTGCCAATGGTAAATGAGCATTTTGAAAATTAAAAATGGTTCATGAACAGCACGAAACTGGGAAAAGAGGCAAGGTCACCTGAAAAGAACCTTATAATTTAGTTCTTGTTGAGGAGACAGAGAAGTTGTATATAGTCCTTAGGTTGACCCAATGCATAAAACCAAATCCTGCAGCCAGCTGTAGAGATAAGCAGGGCTTCAGAGTTCCCTGGACAATGTTTTCCAACACAGGGACTACAAGCAAATGAGCAGATTTGGCTGTGGAAATGGTTTTGCTTCCTCCTTTCCTTGTAGTGTAAGTTTGGGCAGAGGGAAAAGTTTACTCTTCAATGCCATTAACGTGATTTTGGTAAGTTATTGCATCTATATCTGAGCTTTCAGCAAAGTAAAACATGGGCATGAGACCCTGTCTAACTTTGGCAGTGCTTTCAAGAAGAGTTCAGAATTGTGTTTCATAGTGTCATGTGAAAGGTTCAAGTCTCTCAAAACTGGTCCCTCCTGGACTGAACTTGTCCCTGTCACAAAATCTGTGGTGTGCTCAGTGTGAAGCAGGCAGGGTACAGGGAAGAGCTGGACAAACCTCTGGCTTCCAGAAAGCTCCTGTCTCAGGGCTGCAGTGGATGCAGTGGAGAGGGACAAGGGGAAGGCACTAAAAACAGTGCTTCTGCCAAAAGACATGTGTGCTCGTAGCTCTTCCCAAAGGTATGGATTCAGAGCCATTCCTTAGGAAGGAATGAGTAAAGGGTTTGATCCAAGGGGTACTTGTCAGTTCATTCCTGCCCACTGGCAGGGGTTTAGATTTGGACCTAAATCCTACAGCTGTGCCTATTAATAATTAAGTAAAAAGCCTTGGCAAAGTATTTCATCCAGTGTAAACAAACATGCTCCAATATGAAGTGCATTTAATGGAGTTTTGCAGCATTGGTCTCCCGGGCAAACATATTAGTCTCTGTTTTCCCTCCCTGTCCTAATGGCCACAGCCAGGAGGGGGGCTGGTTTGAACTGTGAAGGAGGCTGGTTTTTATCCACATTGAGTGGAGAGGCATAAATTGGCATTCCATATCATCATAAAAAAAAAGTCCCAGCAATTATTAAAAGATTCTTATCTCTTGCTCCCTACATGGATAATGAGATCCCTCTCTGCTGGACTGAGACAGCCTGTCTCTCAGCTCACTTAATGACATGGACCCAAGTTTGCAAATTAGCATAGCCCTGACTCCAAACGTAACCTCTTGTTGTCTAGTTGTACATCAAGGCCCCTGGCTTATGTCTTTTCTTATTAACACCCCGTAATCATGTCAACCCTCTTTAGTTTTCATTTCCTGTTTCCTTTTACAAATTCACTTTTGAGTTTTGAGCACGTTGTTGGATGCCTTTGGATGCGCTGAGATTTTATTTCTGTCTCCTTTTTAACATTGATGCAGCACAAGTTTATCAGCGGGTCCAGGGCTGGATCAGGGAGTCTGTTTTCTGTTCCAGATTTTGGCTGCTCCATTACGCTGTGATCTTAAAGCAGCTCCTTTTGTATGGCTGTGCTCTTTTCCTTTCCACTTTTTGATTTTTCTACTTTAGTCTGTAAAATCTCAGCAACAGAGATGTCGTCTTGCCATGTATTTGATTGGTGCCCTGTTGAGTTCAGTTTTGTTTCTGTGAGGATGTCTGTGTGATAGATTATTAATAATAGTAAAGAACAGTGATATTGTACCCTAACAAACACAATATGCTAAAGGCTTTCTAAGAAGTCAGGAAGGATGAACCCTTTGAAAGTCTTTCCCCCTCTCTCTCTCCCCTGATGTGAAACTTCATTGTTGGACCTTCAGAGAAATAAATCAAAGCAGCCAAAGGAGGAGAATCATGATTTCTTTTGCCCATGTGTAGCTGACCCAATCTGCTTTGATAAGGCACTACCCTTCCACTTTATCCACTGCCCTACTAATTATCCTTCACTTTCATGACCACTAAAATCCACACACATTAGAATAAAAAAAGAAACAGGGATGTGATTAGTTGTGTACAGATAAGAAGCAGCCCACAGTGGTAGCTGGGTAATAACATTTTTCTAAGATTCCTTTTCTTTTTCTGGAGTTCATTTTCTCTCACTTAGATCCATTGCAGTAAAAAGTACTTATAGTTCGTAACACAAAAGATAACTCTTTAATGCAAAGCTTTAGTGTGTGTCTTTAAAAGATTTATTCCTTTATCAAGTATTAATTTAAGAAGAGGTGCCTTGTAGGTAAGGCAGCGACATCAGTCGTAGTCTTCAGGGCAGCAGATTTATTAATTTAATAGGTTTATCCATTTTACAGCTTGGATAATCATATTTCACTAAACTGGTACACAAGGAGCCCTCAGCCCATCTGACAGCTTTATTCTTGTGTAAGTTAACAAGCACATTTTGTACTCATGACCTTGTGAATTGTACAAGTGTGAGGAGCTGGAGAGGAATGACAGACCAAATCCAAGAAACGTGTCAGCATTTCGGTTCTCCCGCACGAGATTTATAAAGGGGGCAGTGAGGGATCTCAGCTGCAAAGGGAACTTGAGCATTTTTTAATTATTTACCTTAAGAAAATATGCACTATTAAAAAAAAAATTAATGGAATGTTAACTTAAAAAGTGAGGACCTGATTCGTTTATCAAAGATATCAGTTTAACAGCAGAATCGCTCTGTGACTAGAGGGGAGTTCTTGAACTGGGACAACTAGAAAAGAACTGGGTTGGTTTTGTCTAAGGTAAATGTCCCTGTTACACTTACGTTTGCTTCTGACACTGTCCTTGCTGTGGCCACTAACTTCCACCTATAGCTGCTTAAAATTCTTGAAACTGGATGAAAATTGTAAGACTAAGCCAAGAATAGAGCCAGGCTTTTTAAAAGGCCAAGATAAAAGCCATTTTATAGTTAAAAACCTCATGTATGTTTGTGTCACTTTAAAACATTTCTTGTTTGCTATATAGGAAAGAAATCAGGAATACACTTCCTTACAGTTTGGGTTTTTTTCTTATTGAAACTGTTGGGAGGAAAAGAAAATATTTTCCTATTTGTTTAAAAGCTTCACTTAAAGCTGCACTTTTTGTAAAAACCACATTTCAGTTTCTTGTTGAAAAGATGACATATTCAGGAAGAAGATATTTCCTGTGCAAAATAACATTCAGCTGAAACCTACCTTCTGTTCAGAAAATTTAACATAAAAGTAGGGACCAATCCTACTCTGTCTTTTTAGTAGAAACAAAAGCTGAGCTACTTGCACTGCCCTAACTGCAAGCTCTTCAAATAAAAGAGCAAATACCTGGGACCTCATCATAAAATGGTCCATTTGGCAGCACTGAAAGAACGGAAAGAATTGTGGACCTCAGGGATTTGTTTTCATTTATATTCCAACTCCTTTGCACCATTCTTGACACATAAAGAGGAGTGTTTTGTGCAAATCAGAATTTAGGCCGTGGGGACAGGAATTTCAAAAGCTTGGATGTTAGTTGAACATGACAGGGCAGTGGTGAGTGTGCTCTTCCTTCACTCTCCCTGTATCCTTCGCTGCCATTCACTGGTTTGTGACTGCAGGTGATGCCAGCTGAGCTCCCCTTGGCAGCTGCCAAGGTCTGTCTGTCCTCTCTGAATGGGGAGCAGAGTCCAGCACTTGTTCTGCAAGTCTGGAGATCTCCAGGTCCTTCTCCAGTCACTCGTCCCTTCTGCCCCTGCACAGCGAGTGTTTGCCTCTAAAGCCTCGGGCAGGGCTATTTGTGTTTGCAGGAGAATTCCCTTTGAAAGGAAATATTATTAATCCTGTTGCATTTTGAGCTTCATATTTACAGCAGCATCTGAACTTTGCCCCTAAAGTACACAAACAAATGTCACAGAGGGAAAACATTCCTCTTCTTGTTGCTAGAATCGAATGCTCTTGCCTGCTCTGCCTTAGGAAAAAAAGACATTACATGAACCTTCTGTTTGGCCCTTTTTTGATTTGCAGGGCCTGGAATTCTGGTGGTATCCTGCCTCTGGCCATGTTCCCTGCAGGTCTGGCAGGACTGTTCTGAGAGATGTTCCTCCGTGGGTTTTTTGGGATCCTGGGGTTGTTTTCATGGCTGGAAGTCTGCAAACTGGGGTCATGTTTCCAAAGCACTGCCATGTAAATGAAACTCCCATTTAATTTCTGACTGTCTGAGGGACACAAAGAAGGTGGCCAGTTGTGTTAGAGGACACCACAGCCCATCTTACCTTGAAAATGGCAAAAAAGGAGCTTTTGTTAGAGATGAGGTGGAGGCTTTGATCATCCCCCTTCCAAACGGGAGATGTTGTTCCAGGAACACGCTCAGGCACAGGGGTGGGTTAGAGTTGGCTGTGGGTGCCTTACCGGTTGGGAGCCTTAATTATTATCAATTTGCAGATTGCCTTGAATGTCTTATTAAAATTCGTGTGGAATGATTGATCATAATCAAAAAATTAATCACCAATCAGCCCTGGCAATTAACATTAGCAAGTCTATTTGCATATATCTGATAATTTATGCTGCTGCTGGAAGAAGGGACTTTTGCTGAATATTATTGATTAGGAAAGAAGAGCCAGATGCTTCTATCACTGGGACATGAGGCTTTATTAGACAGGTAATGTCTAAGGAACTGAAGGGCATTCCCACAGTCTGCTGTAACAGGATCAACTTCAAGTGTCTAAAAGGAATTTCTTAAATAGTAAAAGTGGGATATTTTGCTTCAAAAAACCATTGACTTTTGGGTCTTATTTACTGCAGGTACTTTAGATCCATTAGGAGAAAAACACATGATAATATCAGCCTAAATAGTGAGATTTACATTGCAAGAAGTTACTTAATAGATGTAGTTATTTACTGTTATGAATAAAGAATTTGCAGGCTTGCAATTAGTTTGATGAATTGTGCTATTTAAGCTATGAAGAACTGCATAACAGGCCTAGAAGTGGCTGACAACAGTCTGCACTGTTCAGTCAAGGGATTTTGTTTAATAAGTTTATGATCTTACTGCATTTTTTCTTTTTAAACTGATACTTTTATTAATGCATTTGTAAAGAAAGGTTTATTATCCTTGATTTTGTTTTCAAATTGTCTTGAAATGACTTGTAGGATAACACCTCTGATTGAAATGTTATGAGTCTGGTCACAGTTCCTGGTATTTTTTTTGCATTGGAGCCTTTTGTTTCAACACCCTTCAGTGTCTCTCATACCTGATGCTGCAGCTGCAGCTACGTGAAAATGCAGGGTCTGCTGTCATAAATTCAGATTTGGTTCTAATGTATAGTTTCTTAAATATTAAGAAAAAATCATTTAAGCTAATACACAAAGTGTTAACAGTTATTCTGTACCCATTGCAGCCCTGAAAGTGATAACAGAATTAAATCTATTTCCACTAAACAGAAATGGTCAAAATTTTAAGTGAAAAAATTATATTGAAAATGAAGGCCAGCAAAATCAGGATTTACTTCTCTAGTTTCTGAATTTAAAAGGCAGAATAATTCAAAATACGTTTAATTTTAAAAAATTGCATTCTTTTGATTGATATTGATTTTTAATTGTAGCTTTATTGTAAGCTAGAAATCTTTGTAGTTCATATAGGATTTTAAAAGAACCTCTTGTATTGAAATTCTAAAACTGATTTTAAACTAAGCTGATTTTAAAACTAAAATGTGCTCTCTAAAATTCATGAGTAAATAATAGAAAGCTCTATTCTTAACATAGCTAGATGGGTTTGTTCTCTGATGTCAGCTCTGTGCTTATCTCAGTCCTTCTTGAACAAAGATTTTTTTATTTATCTATCTGTATGCACTAATCTGTTTTGCAAGCTTTGACTGCCTGTGTCCCTAATGTCATTAATATATTTCTCAGGGTCTTTTGACTTTCTTCTCCTCCCATTAATGGATTCTGCAGCTTATTCAAAATAGGAACAAATCAGACTCAAGCTCTGGTACAATAATCAGATCCACAGTTACTCCTTTTTATTTCAGTGAGCATTAAGTGATCTGAGAAGAGACTCTTCAAATCCCAACTCAGGGCTGTTTGAGCCCTTGGGTTCACCAGATACCACATCTGGTTTTTGCTGAAGTTACTTGGTGACCATGAGATCTTGGCACTGCACAGTTCAGAGGTTAATTGAAATCAGAGAGGCATAACCCATCCAATTGTCCCGTTAATTACACCCCTCCTGCCTGCTCTGCAGCCTCCCTGCTGTCCCTGTGACACCCAGGGATGGCTGGGGGAGCGTTCCCGGCGGATAAAGAGTGCCTGAGGTTCGGGAAGGGGCTGGGGAGGGAGCTGGGGACCCCCATCCTCCTGCTTGGGGGGACCAGGCTGGGCTGGGCTGGTAACACCCTCAGGCTCCTGAGCTGTGCCCAGTGCGTGGCTTTGCCTGGGAGAAGTGGGAGCTGTGGGTTTGGATCCTGAGAGACCAGCAGGGATTTCTGCCTGTGGGTTTGGATCCTGAGAGACCAGCAGGGATTTCTGCCTGTGGGTTCAGATCCTGAGAGACCAGCAGGGATTTCTGCCTGTGGGTTCAGATCCTGAGAGACCAGCAGGGATTTCTGCCTGTGGGTTCAGATCCTGAGAGACCAGCAGGGATTTCTGCCTGTGGGCTGCAGGGCTGGTGCTTGTGCTGCAGGAGGTTGTATTGCATGGGGCAAGTAATATTTTAGGCTTAAAATATATTAATTTCCCTACTCCACCAAACTGATGTGAAGAGTGGAAGTTTGCTAGGAACTGTTAATTATCACATGTTCTGACTTTCTCCAGGGTTTCTGCACTATTTACTTTACAGAGAACCAGAGAACTATGGCTGATTTCAGAACTGAAGGGACATTACAATGTTAAAATAGATCTGAACCTTGTAAATCTATACTGATCTTAGTGGAAATCTTGTAAATCTATACTGATCTTGGTGGAGAGGAGGGGATCTCTTGCCTTCAGCTGGCTTGGGTAAGGAAAAGGACAAGTCATCTCACTTTTGGGGTAGTGTTGAAGTTTTGGGCTTAAGGATGGAAATGACAGACACATTACATAAAAATTTGAGGCATATTACTTAGAGAGGGGTGGACTCTGGGTGTCCTAAAAACTGGGATAATATAAAAGAGGTAATTAAAAATCTCACCTTGCATGGTTGTCCAAATTTACCTGATCCAAAGCCTGATTTTAATGAATATTAAGCAAAATCCTTTCCTCTCTTTTCTTCTCACAGCCTCTTCCACCCAAAGCCAGACTCTCCCGTGCATTCCAGCCAGGCTGGAGCAGAGAGCTGCTCTGTGAGCAGTTTCTGTGTGACTGGCAGGGCTGTGTCCCTTGGGAAACACAGTCTGGAGTCAGGACCCTGCTCCCTGTGCTGTACAAACCCGAGACAAAACCACCCCTTGGCTTGAAGCTTTATTCCCAGGTTTTAATCTCACTTCTTTTCAATTTGGGTTCAAGTGACTGTTCTCAACACTACACCCATCTGTGGACAGCACTGTGAGTATGCAGCCCGAAATGAGGTCCTTGTTCCAATCACAATAAAGTATATAAATCACCCAAATGATTCTTGTGAATAATTCTCCAATCTATTGTTACTCATCCCCCAGAAATAACAATGTAGTAGTGCTGGTAGCAATTAATTTTTTTTTCCTGCAAACATGTTAAAATGAAATGTCTTTGTATCTCCTTTCAAAAAGGCAAAAGCAAAGGCAAAGTGTTGAAATCTTGCTAATGAAAACTGAAAACTCTTTTTGAATTTCATAGCTCTTATTAGTTTTTAAAAAAAAACACAAACAAAATAACTCCTAAAAATTCTCCTGTTGTTTTTATAACCAGCAGCAGCATTTTCTGTTTGTTTGTTTCTTTACTTAAAAAAAAAAAGATCAAAGTTACTTGGTTCTACTTGATTCTAGATCAAAATTATTACTTTGAAATGTGACTTAGCTTTTGTCAAGAAAATAAAAATGATCATTTCTGTTCTGTATACACTTAGAGCTAATACTTCATAAAAGCTTCTCCTGTGATGGGGTGACAACATCTATAGACTACACACAACCATGGAAGGGTTTTTCTGTGTAATTTATGTGCCCAGGCCACATACTGAGCCCAGGCACTGTCGGGGAGGAGAAGGTAAATCAATCAAGGGTGATTTCCAGTGAACAGCCATATCACATCTACCACCCATTTGCTCTTGGCTGGCTGAGAAATGAAGCAATTTAAACCTATTGGGTCACGCTGAAATGGGGGCCAAAATCTTATCAATGTGCTGCACACAACTGAGCCTCATTTCATCTTCATTTCCAGGGCCTGTGGTCTGCAGCGTGTCCCTGCAGTCCATCAGTGTCTCTGGCATTGCAGGCTGGCTGCTGGCTGCTCAGCTCATGCCAGAGCTGCAGAAAACAACTTTTTGTGGTATGAATGTGGAGACCCTAGACTGGAACATTTTTGATCTACTGAAAAAAATATGGAGGAAAGCACAATTAGTGTTCAGTTATAGTGCAGATATGAAGATAAGCTTGTGAAATACAAGTCTGTGGTGGAATATGAGATGGGAAAATAATTGTTTTCCACTTGCTTAATGTTCATATAATCCTGGATGTGTTCCACTGACCGTTGTGTTTCCAGAATATTTCCACATCTGTCTCAAAGCCGTACCCTTCTCAAATGGACCAAGCAGCCAGTTTCTTAGTTAAAATAATAATAATAATAAAGTGTAAGAGCATCCCAAGTGTGCTGAACCTTCCCACAGCTCTTGCTCTGTGGAGAAGAGAGCACCTGGAAGGGCTCAGACACTGCCCAAGCCCCCAGGCAGAAGTAACACACAGCGTGTGTTCGCCCCTGGGTTTTCCTGTTTCTTGTTGCTTCATATTAAAGATGGAATTCCATATGGACTTTTTAATGGTTGCTTGGAAATTGGATGTCTGTCACCCTAGAGGGACGTATTGGAATTCTGCACCTGATTGCATTTCTCCCTTCTCCCCCACAGGAGGAGTCAAAGGTTATGGTTCAGAGGCGAAGGAGTTTGTTGACAGCAGGTTCTCCTCAAGCTGAGAGGAGGCTTCTTCTCTTTAATAGCACGGGTAGGTTATGTGTGGATGTAAATAGTTGTTTGAGTTTGTGTATGTGAATTTAGGAGTCTGATCCAAAATAAACTGACAGGAACAAAAAGCTGAGGCTGACCCCACAATAAATTGTTCTCTTCATCTCATTGGCAAGAGGAGTAAAGCAAAGCAAGCAGAAATATAGAAGCAGTTCAGAGCTAGGCACAAATTTCCATCCAAATCTCTTTTGTTTTCTATACCTGCTTAAGGAAAGAATGATAGGTCTTTTCTGAACTGTAACATTTCTGAATATATTTTTGAAAATCTCAGAAGTAAGAATATTTTTAATGTCTTTTGCAATTTTTTTCTCTCCAGTGGGATGTTACACTGGTGCTGTTCTCCCTCCAGGCACCGATACACAGCAGTGACTTATCCAGATGATCTGAGGAGGAGCCACTTCACAAGTGTAAAAGAGCTTCTTCACCCTATTTTGGCCCAAGTTCCTGAGCCAGTGTCTCTGCACAACAAACTGCTCATCAGACACACCAGCTGTCCTCAGGTGAGCCCAAACCAGCTCCCCCAGTGTGGTGTCGTGATGCTCTGGGCTGAGTTACCTGAATTACACCCTTGTTAGTGGTTTGTGCCTTAGCAAGGCTTCTTCCTCCATGTCACAGCTGGGACTTCAAGCAGAAGAGGTCGAGGTGCAGATCCCTGAAATTCTCCTGTGGAGCTTGGGCTTGTCTGGGTCAGCCAGGGTCACACAGGGTGGTTCATGGCCAAATGTCACACCTGAGTGCCCCACAACACCCCACAGTGCCCTGGATGCTGGGCCTGGCAGTGCCTGCAGTGGTTTTACATGGCAGGAGTGGGGAGGAGACCGAGTGCCAACATCCTCTGCTGACCCTGAGCTGCTGAGCATGACTCTGCAGGGTATTTCAGGAAATCTGCTCTCTCCAGTTTGGTTTGGGAGAAAGAAATCTGTCCTTGCATCTGGATGATGGCATGTGAAACAGTGACGAGCAGTTAACAGCAGTATTTCCAATTCCAAATATATAGAAATCATGAATAAGGTTTCCAAGTCTCAGAAATAATTAAATAAGTTTTTAAAAAGAATATTTCAGGTCATGCCTGATTTCTGCCTTCTCAACTCTTTTAGGTGCAGTTGGTTTACTTGTGAAGTATTTAAACAAAAATACATGGGCTTGAAGCTTCCTTTTAAAAATGACACTCAGCTTCTGACATATTCCTGTCTTCTAGATCTGAGCTTTAACAGCAAGACCAAACATTCCTGGTAAATTTATATGTGCTAATAAATGCAAACTCCTTGCCAAAACCATATCCCCCACAATATGCAGAGAGCATCAGAAGTGAAAAGTAAATTAAATCTGTGACTGTTTCCTAGTAAAAAAAAAGAGGTTGCACAAATTTAAAGCAAATGTAGATTATAGCCAAATTCTGTTGCATGGGTTTCACTTACAGTAACAATGCTGCTGTCAGCCAGCCAGTAACCTCTGCTCTAGCCATCAAACATCACCACTAAAACTTCAAGATAGGTAAGAAATAATTACTATAATACCATTTTTAATTTGTCTTCTGCTTTTCCATAGGGATTACCTTACATTTTTTCCTTTTTCTTACTTTTAAGTGTTCATTGTTTATTTTTAATACCATTTCTCTGAATGGTGACAGCTAAAACTTTAAAAAATGAAAGTTGAGATTCATAACAATCACCTAATGGCTGAAGCCAAGGCAGTAATGAAAGCATCAGTCATCCTGAGACCTGTGATATATTCACTAGAATTAACAAAATCACTTGAGTTGGCAGTGAAGGAGAGGCTGCCTTGTCCTCAGGTCGCTCTGGCTGAATGTGATTTTATTTTAAGGATGTTGTTGCATTCCCAGCGTCTTTAAATACCCAATTCTGATAGACTTTTATAGTTTTCTTTTCAAAATGGGCTCTTTATAATATAAAATGGTTGTTTGCCCATGGACAGACCTAGTCCAGCTCAAGGCTGATGTTATTAATACTCAGACATGAGTCTTTGTCTTGGAGCTGGTTCTCACCTGGCCAGAGGATTCCCCCATAACTCTCCTGGGCTGCACCCTGTGACATCTGTCACAGCCTGTACATGCAGACAGGGTTCAATCCTCAGTGCAGCACATTGCTCTGGCTCTGCTGATGGCAAAAATAAGCTTCTCTTGACTTTAGCTCTAGTTGTAAAACTTTCCAGGCACTGAAGACTGTTTTTTGGGCATATGAGCTGCATAGAGTCTGAATGAGTTTGCCTGCTCCAGGTATCCATACAAGTGTTTTTAGAAAGGTTTTTAAAAAAGTGTGTGTTCCAGTTATTAGCCATAATTGATATAATATTGCAAAAATCTGTGTGGCTTATTGGCCTGACAGAGTGCAAACAGCTTTTTGGAAGTCTCCTGATATGAAATATTCCAGCCTTTGGATTGTTCTTGTACACAAAGTGCATGGAGACAATAAGCAATAAAATCCCAGATGGATTTCCTTTGAAACATAATTACTATCCAGGTGCAGACCCTGCTTTTCATAGTCAAAGATTTCCATCATTTTAATAGGATTCTTTTAAGTTACAGTATCTGAATCTCCTGAACTGAGCTGTTGGTCAGTGCACTGTACATGTGGTGCTGGTGAAAAAGAGAGGGGTTGTCTCGCAGTCCTCTTTGGCCACTGGCTTTTTGTCCTGAGAATGGGAGCTGAGGTGCCAGCTGGTGCCCCTTGGGCAGTGGTTTCTGTGGGGGCACACCTGGCCAGAGGCAGCTGCACTGGGAGCTCATTTGGCCTTTGCAGAGAGCCAAGCAAGAACATTTGTCTTCCCTTCTCTTCTCCTTGCAAGGGAGCAGACCAGTAAAATAATAATAATAATAAAAAGGCATAAGCAGTGTGCCCTCCCATTCTGACATGCTGAGTGCCAAAAGTCAGATCAAGTCTGTAAGGGAAGTGAGAACACAGTGAAAACAGGGGCTTTATTTTAAGGGCAGGGCTGTGAACTCTTTAACTCTCTGTGCTCCCAGATGTGCCTCTGCACACAGCTGCTGAAGGCTTCCAGGGACTGTGGGTGGTGGGTGAGGAAAGGGGAAGAGGTGGTTTAGCTGTGCACAGTATTTCCCATAAGAAATAAAGCAGCAGAGTCTCACCTCACTGCCTGTTTTTCCACATGCATCGAGACGGGAATGTATTTATATAACCCTATTAAAAGGGAACACTCAGTAGCAAACTTGGTCTTTAAATAGCTCCTGTTCTGCATACTCCCGTCTCCAAACTCCTCAATTTCAACTCACACCCACTTACATTCTTTTGACATATTCCTCAGGTTTGGTTTTGGGTGGTTTTTTTTTTTTTTTGTGACTTTAGGGTCAAATCCAAAACTTATTGAAAGCAGTTGAAAGACAGTCAGTGAATTCAGTGGAATTTGGATAATACTCTTAGAGCTCAGATACCATGGTGACAAATGCAATAAATTACATAGACAAAAGTGGCCCATTTTGGGCCAGCTCTGCTTCCAGAGAAACAAATTAAACTGTTGCTATTGACTGCCACAGGAATCAGTTCTGCCCCTCCCTGGTGGCATTTAAGTAGCTCTGAAAACACTTTACAAATAAGGGAATATCTTTATCTCCCATTTACAGAATGGAATAAACTGAGACACGGAGCTCAGCTAAACCTGCGAGGCAGGAGGAGCTGGGATTAGACCCAGATACCAGTCCTTGGACCACCCAGTGGAAAAAGAGAACCAGTTAGCTGCCAGCAGTCCCACAGCCTCTCCTGGTGCTACCAGGTCCTGCTGGTGCCAACAGGAGTGGAGAGGGCAACCAATGTCCTCCCGTAAGTTGCTGAGTGTTAATGAACTGCACAGTTTGGTTTTACCACCAAGATGCATTATTTCACCCTTTACTCCCCCTCCCCCCAGCATTCATATTTTCCCTTTGACTCCTGTGATTTTGGTTCCATTTAGCAAATACATTCTTGGGGTTTTTTTCCCCTGTGTCCCTCCACCTTAGTTTGCCTTTTTTTCCTTCTTTCCCTTAAAAACTTTTTCCCTCATTCAGTGCACTAAGTGGATTTATGACCCATTTAGGCAGCTCACAGTGGCATTGCTTTTACAGTTCAGAGGCAGAAGGGCCATAAAAAGATTTACAGTTACAGCAAGAGTCTGTTGCATGGAAGTTCGAGATCCAAATTAGACAAAGGGAGCGGGTCTGTGTGAGTGGCCAGTAAGAGAAGCTTGGAAACAAAAACAAATGAAATTGCTGTTAGAGGAGGAGGTTGGGCTGGGGGCAGAGAAGGAGGAGGAAAAGTTGCCTGTTAACTACACGTTAGTATTGCAACAACTCTGTTAATTCTGTTATATAAAGCCCTTTTTCCTCCTTTTTTTCCTCTCTCAATGTTGTTGTTGGACAGATTTCCTTTGCAAACACAAATCTCAAACTGGAGAGCAGCAGCTTCACACAGTAGTTGAGATTCCAAGGCAGATATTCGCAGGATTTTGGCAGCTGTTTTTGCTGCTGCTGGGACTCCAGGATACAAACTCCAGAGAATAAACCCAAGACTGAAGGAATGGGAGTGGTCTGAGTGGAGGAATTCAGGTTGCATTGCATGGGGATAATCTGGTGTTTAAAAGGAGCTAGAGACTAGGAAATGGATTTGATCCTCTCCCATAAGCTGAGGTAAAAGGGAGATTTGCCCCGACACTAAAGGAAGTGTCTGGGCCCAGAGTGAGCCCACTGCTGGAGTCTGCAGGAGCTTGGGGGCTGCACTGGTGTGGGACTCAGCCCCTGTGGTGCTCTGTCAGAGCTGTGTCAGAAACCACTGTGGAAAGCAACGTGTCCTTTATGGGCAGCCAGAGCAGGTGCCCCCTTTGTGTGACCCCAGGTGTGTCTGTGTCTGTGTGTGACCCCAGCTGTGTCTCTGTGTCCCCAGCTGTGTCTCTGTGTCCCCAGCTGTGTCTCTGTGTGTCTCTCTGTGTCCCCAGCCGTGTCTGTGTCTCTGTGTGTCCCCAGGTGTGTCTCTGTGTGACCCCAGCAGTGTCTCTGTGTCCCCAGCTGTGTCTCTGTGTGTCTCTCTGTGTCCCCAGCCGTGTCTGTGTCTCTGTGTGTCCCCAGGTGTGTCTCTGTGTGACCCCAGCAGTGTCTCTGTGTCCCCAGCTGTGTCTCTGTGTGTCTCTCTGTGTCCCCAGCCGTGTCTGTGTCTCTGTGTGTCCCCAGGTGTGTCTCTGTGTGACCCCAGCAGTGTCTCTGTGTCCCCAGCTGTGTCTCTGTGTGTCTCTCTGTGTCCCCAGCCNGTGTGTCTGTGTCTCTGTGTGTCTCTGTGTGACCCCAGCTGTGTCTCTGTGTCCCCAGCTGTGTCTCTGTGTGTCCCCAGCTGTGTCTCTGTGTGTCTCTGTGTGACCCCAGCTGTGACCCCATGGGCTGAGGGGCTCTGGGGCAGCTCAGGGAGCTGCAGAGCCCTGTGCTCTGTGCCAGGGCACTGCTCCTCTGCCAGTGCCCTGCTGAGGGCTCTGAGCTCAGGGGCTCAGGCTCCCAGCCCAGCTGCTGCTCCCTCTCTAAACCTCACCTGGCCAGGCCTTTGGGACCCCGATGGATTTCTGTGGCTCCCTCTGCAGACTTTCAACAGGACACTGAACCCTTCCCACTTCTGCTGTGTCAGGGCTGTTCCTCTCTCTTCCTTTTTCCATCCCCCCTAAACTTGCTCTTGCTTCTGTCTCATTCTGTTCTTCCCTTTTCAGTGAGAAGGGCCTTGAACTTCTGGCAGAGACTTTGACATATGAGAGAAAGCATTGAAAAGGAGAAAAGACTGTATTTTGTGAGTGATGGTTAAAATGTGCTCTTGAAGTGCTATTTTTTTTAAGTTGAATATAGTCAGGTGGACAATGCAGCAATTGCTATGAAAAATTCTCAGAGTAGTAAAAGGTTCCACTTTTTCTGGGGGAAAAAAGGATTTAAAATTAATATAGTCTTCTTCCAGACTCACCAGTTCTGTATTTCTGGTTCATCTGATCTATTTTGTTCTTTTCCTTTGTCCTTTATATTTATACAAGAAATATAACCTCCAGTTATAAAGTTTAAAAAAAAAAAAAAGCAAAACAACCAGTAAACCAGTAACCTTCAAACTTTATTATGATTCTATAAATTTTAAAACCAAATCAGTGCTTGCAGTTTGAATCAAGCTGGCAAAAACATGAAAACAGTTTAAGATCTATTTTGAAACAAAATCTACTCTTCTTTATAGAAATGAGCATGCATTTCCAGGGGAAGGGGAGTGTAGGGCAACCTTCTTTCCTTATAAGAAAATAGAATTTTGAAAGCTAGGTTTTAATGGCCACTGATGTCACAGGTCAATACAGCACCGGGTCTGAGATCATCAGAAAAGGTAAATTAATTTTTCCCCTGTTGGAATTGTTTTAACTCCTTCCCCTTCTGTTTCACCTTCCACTTATCACCTGGTTCAGAACTGAGAATGGATCTTACAGTGTTGCAGGGGCTCAGTTCCCTCCAGCCCCTGCTCACACATGCACAGGGCAAACCCCACATGCCCAGCAAGGCTCAGGCTGCCCCAGTGAGCTGCGTATCAGAAAGTATTTTACTTCTCCTGGGAGGCCCCCACATCCCCTTTGAGCTGTTTTTGACTCTGCCACGTGCTCCAGAAACAACTGGCCTGTGTTTTTTCAGCTGGGTCCTTGTGAGTTGAGTGGTGCCTCAGGGGAGGAGGTGGTGGGACCGGCAGCAGAAGGGGAGGCAGGAGCAGCCCCAGGCCCAGAGGGCTGCAGGGAACCCAGATATGGGTGGCTGCCAGGGCAAATGCTGGGCCTTTGGAGGAACTGCTTCCAGGTCTCATGAAGAGTCAGAGAGGTTAAGGAAGGCACTAATAGTGTCAGACCTCCAGGAGAGCCACTGGCCATGGGCAGGTAGCTCCAACCGTGTGTCCAGGGGCCAGTTCCTTCTCTGTTGTCACACCTCTGATGAGGCTGTCTGGGGACACTGAAGGCAGAGCCTCTGGACTTGTGTAGTCCAAGGAGCATGAAGCTTTACAAGAATGAATGGGGGTAAAAGAGGAAGAAAAGAGCTTGAAAATAGCAGCAACTTTGTAAGTACCCATATGTGGTCTACCTGTTGGGGCTGGAATGAGGATCCTCAAAGGCATTTATGTGGTTGAAAGTCTGTGAGGCCTCGTCAGAGCACAATGTTGTGTTAGAGGGAGCAACATCTGGGGATATTCCTGTGCCTGTTTCCTCCCTGGTTGATATGTGTGAGTTTATGGCCCTCTGGCTTGTTTATTGAGTTTTACTTTTTGGGTTTAAATCATCATGAGGACTCATTGTGAGAAAAAAATGCGCATCTCAGCTTCTTCTTCCTAAAAACTGATTCAAAAAATGCTCATAGCATCCATCCTTGGTTTCTCTAGAATTTTACTGTAATAAGTGCCCTTTTTATTGCACAAGTGGCTACATTCAGTGTTGGTTCAGGTTGGTTATTGCTGCAGCCCCAAAGCCTGCAGGCGGCACCGGAGAGCATGGAATGTCCCTTCTCCAGGCTTTCTGTGCTCATTGGCCAGGTGCTGATCTCCATCACCTTGGGAAGCTCTGCTGGCCGAGGCAGATGAAGGTTCAATCCCACATTTTGGTAAAATGAGGCTTCACTGATTTGTAGCTGAAAAATAATAGTACCTGCCAAAGCTCCTTTCTCCCCGGGGCTGACGACTTCATTTTGCTGCTCAGCCACCCATGGAAGGCTTTTTGGGTGCTGGCTCTGGGGGTGGGTATGGTAACAGAAACCACTCATGGCAAGCCAGGGAACTGCAGAGCCTCACCCCAGTGACAGGAGCAGGAGAAATGGCTCACAAACACACCAGGGCAAAACAGGGATACAGTGGTGATACAGGAGATGGGATATCCTGCCAAAACGCCGTCTAAGTGGCCATTAATGAACATCTGAGTTTTGCTAAATAATTAATGTGTCTGTTGTGTTTTTTTTCTTATAGATCTTTCAAGGAATTTAGTTTCTGTTCCTTTGCATTTAGTTTCTGATCCCTGAAATGTTGCTTTTGAGCCTGTCTTCTCAAGCATTTATAGACATGGTCTGTAAAGCAGATTTCTAATAGTGGTTCATGTCTGTTATGGTCAAAGAGCATTTAGCCCCAGGTGTGTAAGAAGGTAAATAGCTCTCTTTGTTCTCCTGGTATAGTTTGGAAACTGAGGTGTAACCAGCTGAAGTGGAATTGCCAAAGGTAAGATTCAGCTCTGTATAATAGGCAAGAACAAGTCTTGTCCTTTGACCAACACAAAGAAAAACATTAGTGGAGCTCTAAAAACTGCTAAATGAACTGTCTGAATTCTACACTCCAGGAGTTCTAAATAATACCCTTTTATCCATCTTCACCTATGGAAAATGGCTATTCTCTTGTTGTCTGTACTGAAAATATCACTGTGTTGCATGGGCTTTGCAATTCACTTTGGCAGCTCCCACAGTGGAGAAATATCACAGAATCACAGAATGGTTTGGGTTGGAAGGGACCTTCCACCCCTGCCATGGGCAGGGACACCTTCCACCAGCCCAGGTTGCTCCAAGCCCCGTCCAACCTGGCCTTGGACACTTCCAGGGATCCAGGGGCAGCCACAGCTTCTCTGGGCAACCTGTGCCAGGGCCTCCCCACCCTCCCAGGGAAGGATTTCTTCCTACCATTAATCTAAACCTACTCTCTGTCTCTTTGAAGCCATTCCCCTTTGTCCTGTCACTACAATTATTATATAAACTACAATATCATACAAAAGATGGGGTGTAGAAATGCTGGTAAGAACAAACAAAAGCCTCTCCTGAACATAATTGGTCCTTTCCCAGTTTTTCCTTTGTGTCTTTGTGGTTGTGCTGGCTCCCCCAGATGGCTGGAACAGGCTTTGTTCCTTGTTTTTGCAGTGTGTGAATATCCGGGGAGTTTTCCCTCCTTCCTCCAAAGTTCTGGCTGTTGGTGTGAGTGGGATGTTGGCTGTAACACAGCAACTCATGTTCTTACCTTCTTAGCACCAGCTGTTTTCCCTGAGTGCCAGTTGAGCACGTTGTAGTTAGAGCAATGTAGCCATAGTGTTGGTGGCTGGATCAAACACAGCCCAATGTCAGGGCTCAGATTTGGGGTTGGTCTTTGCTGCAGGTGGGGGATGTTCACCAACATCTGATGCACAAGAGGGTGTGGATCCAGGCAGAGGAGGGTGTGTGTGGAGGGAGTTTGGAGGCAGATGTTGGGATGGACCACTCTGGTCCTAAAAGGGTGAACATGGCACTGAGTGCTCTTGTCTGCTCCTAAAAATAGCAGATAGGTCACAAACGAAGGTGTGAGCTCAGCTCCAAATGATGGTCAGCTCCCTGAAACAACCCAAACCTTTCACCATATCCGCTTAGGACAAGGTGTTCTTCCTCTTCTGCAGCACAAAGGAAGGAAATGTATCTTCAGGAAATGTTTATTTTACCCATGGATTGTCTGAAGCAAAGTTCAACAATACCCGGAAAAAAAGAATCCCCATAAAATTAATATAAAAATAGGTGGGGTTATTGACAAAATGCATGATTTGAAGGAGCTGGAGAGAAGAAAATGTGCTGTGATGGTCTGTGCCAGCAGCTAAAGATCAACGTGTGACCTTGGATCCTGTCTGGTGAGTCAGGGGGTCCCTGTCCCCATCCCCACCCTCCCAGCCCTCTGCACAGCCCTTCAAAACCAGAACCAGACAGATCCTTGGCAGTGTAAATGTTTACACGTGGGAAGGAGGGAAGCTGCTTAGCACCTAACCCTGAGGGGTAATTTAAACCCCCAAACAACCTGTAGGAAACCTCCTTCTTTCTTCAGATCCCAGGAGACGTGTTAGACGTTCCTTCTGAACACTGAGGGTCAGCTCCCCTTCCTTGTTTTCCACCCTGATTTTTCCTAGCCTTGGAGAGCTGCAGCAGAAATCTTGAAGGCAACTGGTCTGTGGAAATGAAACCTATGAGATTTAATGCCTTAACTAAGAATTAAGGATATTTAATATATTAATTTAATTTAGTTCTCTAGAGCCCTGAGCTGCCCCAGGCTGAGCTGCCCCACAGGGGTGTGGAGAGGCCTCCCCAGGAACCTCGGGCTGGGCTTTAACACCTCCCCACCGGGGCATTCCCAGAGTTAACTCCTGCCTGGCTTTTGACACCAGGGACGTCCTGTGGAAGAAGATGGATGTTCCTAAGAAGTGCTGGAAGGAATGAAGGGCTGATAGGGGTGGTTTATGCAGCAAGCCTGGCCATGGATGCAGAGCAGTAAATGTGGTTGGTTGATTGAGATCAGATTTTTGGGTTTTTATTTTTTCCAGTGGCAACACCCACATAGCTTATTTATTTATTTTCCCCTTTCACTGCAAGGCACCTAACAACAACACTGTACTTTATAAATCCTGTGATTATAAATCTGGAAGGATGGCATTCTTGGTTTCCTCAGAGGCCAGGAGTCTATGCCCACAGGAGACAGATGGGAGCAGTAACCAGCAAACTTTCTGTATTATTGCACAGAATTGCAGGAACTGGTTTTGGTTTACACCACAGGGGGAACACAGAGTCTGCACAGGGCATCTCCATTTACTGCTTCCTCTGTGAGCAGCCAAGGCAGGATTGCTCACACTCCCTCCTGACAGTTCCTGGGGAGGGAATGATGCCCTGCAAAAGATGCAAAGCCAGGGATTAACATCAGCTGTTTTGTTATCCTGCTTGCAGGGTACAGCCTAAGAAGTTTAGAAGTGATTCAAGTAACTATGCAAAGCTGGTGTGAAAGTCCAGAATGGTTCAGGTTTTTTCTCCACTTCCACTTCTGTGCCTTGTCCCAGCAAAATGGCTCCAAAAACTACATGAGAAAAAGCATCCCCTCTCTTTCTCTTGCAGGCAGCACTGGCAGGTGACAGTCTGAGATCCCCAAGGTGTGGGTAGCAAATAGAGGCTGTTACTGCAGAATGATTCCAGTTGTGCTGCAAAGTTAGGAACTGTTTCTCCATAGTTCAGAAGATGGTTTTTAAAAGTTGGGTATTTAGTTTACATTTTTGCATGGGCTCCAAGGTCAGTTGTGCAGTAAGAGCTGAATTTACCTTTAGAGTAATCTCTCAGCTTTGAAGAAAGAAAAAACAATAGGCATGTTTGATTTTGGTGCTTTGCTTCATCTTCTTGCTGCCTTAGTCATGGGGCTGCTTGTGGTGTTGTGGGGGCAGCCCCGTAAGATCTCTGGCCCTTCCCTCCTCTTCCTATCATTTACCTCCTCCCCAGCCCTACCAGAGTCAAATATAAACTTTCTTAAAATGAACACAAGATTCATTCCACTCAACCAAGCCTGACTTCCCAGAAAATAAGCAGTGAGAGCAGAGCCAGCCAGCCCCCTCTCCTGGAGCTGATGGGTGACCCAGAGCAGTTCTGGGCTTTCTGTAGTGGAGAAGAGGGTAGAAAAGAGGGATCCAACCTAAAGGATTCCCCCTGGGGTCTGCTGTAAAATAGCAGTATTGCTAAGTGTCTGAATGTTCCTGGTTCTGGTTTCTTGTTTCAGTCTCAGTTGGATACTGGACAGGAGTGATTCCCTGCCCTGCAAATGGACCCAGAAGAGGCAGGTCAGTGGCATCTTTTAGTGCTATTGATAGAAGAGGGTTCTCCAGAGCCCCACACTTAAACTAATCCAACCAGAGTGAAAACCATTCCCTTTTATGATTATTTTTACTGTTGTCCTTTGTTTTCAATGGTTTAAACTGAAAAGGAGAGGTTTAGATTAGATGTTGGGAGGAAACTCTTCCATGTGAGGCTACTGAAGCACTGGCACAGGTTGCCCAGAGGAGCTGTGGCTGCCCCATCCCTGGAAGTGTTCAAGGCCAGTCTGGATGGAGCTCTGAGCAACCTGATCTGCAGGATGGCATCCCTGCCCATGGCAGGGCTTTGGAACTAGCTGGCCTGTCAGGTCCCTTCCAACACAAACCATTCTGTGATTATTGCTATCAAAATGAAGAAAAAAAAAAAAGGCAAAACCAAACAAAACTCCATCATCGCTGAAACTGTGCACATTCATCAAAAGAATGACTAAAAAATACAGCAAAGAATACGCTGAACAATTTTCCAACCCTGTTTTGCCTTCAGAGGGGATGGAATTAGTTTCTTCTACGCAGCAGTCCCCCAGTGCTGCACTGGTGGGCTGTGCCAGTCCTGTGCCATCTGTCCATGACAATGGATGGGTGAGTGGGCACTGCAAAGGCTTCAGTTCCCACTCCCCAGGCAGTTCCCAGACACTGGACTTCCCCTGGCCCCTGTGCCAGGTCTCATCTGCTGGGACACTTTGTCCTTCAGTGCTCGTGCACTCGAGGCAGCAAAGCCACCCTAAAACCACAGAACCAAACGTGACCTTTTGCACTTGCAGTCCGTGGCTGTTTTTGGACTCCCAGCCCCACAGGTGTCATCCCTGTAATTCCCTGGGAGCAGCTGTGTGCAGCTGTTGCCTACAGTACTGAAATGATTCCCTCTGAAACAGCATGGGAAAGAAATAAGTGTAGACAAAATAATAAATACACCTGTAAGGCTCCCTTTCCTTGCAGGCAGGAGATGTTTTGGGACCTAGGTCAGAGTTATCTGATATGTCCCGGATCCCCCCTCCCAGCACTTGTCACCTTCTCTAACTCCTGATGTTTATCTGCCTTTCTTTTCCCAGGACAGGTATCTTTGATCTCGTCTGGTCTCACTGCTAAACACTCTCTCTTGCAATGGAAGCATGAGCTTCTGATCCTCTCTAATCCCAAAACATCCTGTGTGATTGTGGGAGTCTCTTGACTTTCTTCATCCTACCAGCAATACCTGAAGTTATTTAAAAAAAAAACAAGGGAGAAACAAAGTGAGAGAGCCTTTACACTGCAACAAACCTGCTCTTTATGGCAAAAAAATCTTGAACTAAGGCAGCTGCAATGTTCCCTCATGTCTGACTGCAGAAAGCAGCAGTGCAGATCTCAGACACCTTCCTCTGTGAGTCTTCTTGTTTTGCCTATGCTGATATTTACAGGAGCCTTAGCGAGGACAGACGAAGTTAATGAAGATTGGCCAACACTTCGCAAATTACTCATGTGCTGCTAAGGACATTCAACATTCAAAGTTTAAAAATAAAAATCAAGGGAAAAGGTTTATTTTCACGTTAGATTTCAATTTGCTGCTATTTTTTTTGCCTTTACTATCTGCTGTTTTCCGCCATAAGCATTATCTATTCAAGCCAGAACAGATTAAAGCTAATTGTTAGACCCCTCTGTTTTTCCTTCTTACTGTTTTATCTCCTAAGCAACTTTATTTGGTACAAGACAAATAATCTGAATTCCTGAAGTCAGAAACAAGGAGTGGGAGTCCGGGAAACTGGCTGCTGATCTAATGCAGTTTTTGCAAGTGTGGTTATGGTTAGAAACTCTAAATATGGCACCGTGTTACTGTACCACGGTAACTGCCCTGTGTGTGTCAGGATCTGAGTCACAGCACTGGACTTTACTGACAAAAACATGGTTTACTACTCTCAGTAGTGAGGAGTGAAGAGAGTTGGGAGTGAAAGTGTTGAGCTCATTGCATCGAGTGTCAACAGCTGAAGCACAGAATAATGGAAAGGTTTGGGTTGGAAGGGACCTTAAAGATCATCTAGTCCTGCCCCCTGCCATGGGCAGGGACACCCTCCACCAGACCAGGTTACTCAGAGTGAGCTTGGGGCTTGCCCAGATTTTACTGTTGGTGGGAGGGAGGAAGCAGCAGAAGGGAATGACTTGGCAAGTGGATGCTGAGATGTTGGTTTGTTTGTGTGGGGTGAAGATGCCCTGGAGTGGGGATCCCTGCCTGGCACCCCATGGCTCAGGAGAGCTGTGGTGCTCATGGCCATGATTCTGCTTCTGTGACAGTGTGGGAGAAGTTTTGTTTGCAGCACATGCAGATCTCAGGTGTGTTGCAGCCCTTGCTGCTGTGGAACAGAACTGTCACCCTGTGGCTCCCTCCCCCCGTGCTGCAGGACAGGCTCCTTCCACCAGCATGGGAACCAGCAAGAGCTTGAGATTTTTGACTTTTGAGCTGAATTGGCTTGATCTGAATGTTAATGGCAGAAACTCCATTAGTTTAATGTTTCTTTTTTAACACAGTCCCCTTTTTTAATCTTTACAATAATAAGTATCCAGCAAGGAGCCCAGCTGGCATTCCCATACTGTACACATTCATCCTAACCTTTACTGTTGACTGACTCATGCAGTATGCATCTGCAAGAGTTATTAATGGAAAGCATTAAATGAATTTAGTTTAATATTTGGTAAATAGGAGGTGTCTTTGTGCTTGAATTCGTGTTTCAAATGTCTGTGTTTGTGTTATTTATATTCATATATTTCATGGGCTGCTTAATAATAGTAGCAATTAAGATAATAACAATAAATACTAATAATACTGAGCTCTTCTGCTTTTCATCAAAGGAGGTCAAGACTCAAGGGTACACCTCTGGGGCTGGTATAACATAGATCTGATCTGCCCCTGCTGTTGCTTTTTTGGAAAGTTAGGAGTATCATGCAAAGATCAGATCGCCTGTATTTTAGCCTCTGGAATGTCTCTTAGGCATTATAAATGTCAGTAAGAAACATAACATTGGAAAGAAAACTAACACCGGGACATTGAAAAATATAACCACAAATACTGACCCATTTGTTGGTTTTGGTTTTTTTTTCTGATTTAGCAGAATGCTATTAATATTGTAATTAAAGGTATTTTGTAGCCTGGGGCGGTGAGCACCTGGCTCTTATTAGAGCTGGATCCATAGTTGTGATGAAAAAACCGAAAGGACAAGAGAGGAGATGGCCCAAAGGGAAACACAAGAGGGCACAGTGGCACCTGTGGTGCACTTTTTGTTCTGTGGCTTTTGGAGTTGTTGAGGGCAGGGTGAGTTCAGGCCTCTGTTTGCATGACATAAATAACTACAGTAACAGGGTTGATAAGTTAGAACAGTAAAAAAGTAATTTTGTCAACTTCGAGTGGAGTGTTTACTAGAATTGCTTTTTTGGTTAGTTATGATGGTCAAAGATAAGATGTGACGACTGTGTCATAGAAGGTCAATATGGCAATAAGCCCCACTGCAAGTTTGACAGAATCAGTGTGGGCAGCCAGTAGGAATGTGCTGATTATTGATAATAAGGTACAAAATACACTTTCCAGGCAGGTGTTTCTGCAGTTTCCTCATCAATTCCACTGTTCTTCTACCAGATTGTGTTGATGGAGACAAGTTCTCTGATTTTCGAGACAAAGAATCCTAATGCTGCTTTTTGTTTTCTGTTCAAGGAGAAGATATGTTTGTGTAAAGCCTGTTTCATGTGTCTGGTCAGAACTGACCCAAGCAAAGCCAAGAAGCTGAACCTTAAGCAGCCTTACCCTGGTGGTACTGCTGCCCTGAGGATTTTCTTCTCAAAGACTTAGTGGTTTAAATGGATATTTGTAGGGAAGCAGCAGAGCAATAAGCAGGATCCTATCCCCTCTGTTAATGTGAAGTTCAAGGATCACAGTTGTCCTTCCGTGTGTCGTGCAGGATGCTCAGGGGGGCAAACAGCCTCCCTGTGCCACAGTCACCTGCCTGGGGGGGCTTTTGTAGAGGGAGGGCTGGGGTCAGATCTGTTCCACCAGAGTGAGTTCAGCAAAGGGGGGCAAACAGGCTCTTTTGGGTTTGTTCAGTCACTGTTCCTGCTGTTCATAGGAGGCTACAACCTGGGCCTTTACTATGGGAATTGTGGTTGAGACCTCTGAACACTGTAATCCATGACATGACATTATTTCACAATTAAAAATGAAATGCCACCCTTTTTTTGTAAAGATGCCCTCACCCTCAGGTCTCCCATTAATACTATTTGTAAGAACAACTTCCCCCCCTCCAAACCAGACCCTGGGGGTGCTGTGCCCTCCCAGAGTCAATGAATCTGCTCCCGTGCACGGGGCTGGGAAGGGAAGATGTGATACTGCACTGCGTGCAGGGAGCTACAGAAACAAGATCATTAACATCTTAATATCCTGTCCTGACATCTCACAAATTATTTTAGACTTCATAGCCAATGTAAACAGGTTTGTTTTCAACTCCCCTAATTGCCTGCTAATTGAGAGCAGATGCAGGCCTTAAGTTTCGGCAGATAAAGAGCAGCTCTTGTCCAGGGCTCTACCTCTCCCGAGGTCTCTGCTGGGCTCTGGGAGCCTCCCTGGGTACTGGTGCCGAGGCAGAGGGGGATTGCACCAGCTCCTCTTGCATCGTGCCTGGCCCTATGAGCCAGAGGGGAAGATGGAGCTGTGGGACTCAGCAGTAACATCAGGTTCATTGTGGTTCCATTTTGTACTCTGGTGCACTCTCTGCAGCACAGGTCTCCTTCTGGGGGGTTCTCCGAATTGGAGATGGGCTTCTCCTTCTGATAGAAATCGCTGGGTTTATGAAAAATGCATTGCTGTCATATTTCATTATATGCTTCCTCCCATGCTGCAATCCTGTAGCTTGCAAGTCATTAGATTCTTTTTCAGAGTTCCTTTGAAATAATCCTTTCAAAAAACACTATTCATTGGGTATGACCCCGGAGAGATACTGTCTGGTACTAAAGCTCTCTTTTAGTTCTGCGAGGGAGACCTGTAACAACAAGATAAGTGCATGTATATTCCAAGTAATGTCTGGAGTTTGCTGCCTCCCATTAAATGCAGCAGGAGCTTGCAGTTCAAATGGTAGAACTTTGCTTTGTAAATGTAGGAGAAAATGGAGTTCAGATATATAGGTAAATTTGCATTTGGTAGTGATTTAATGTTCCATGGTCTGTTTTAGCTCCAACTTAAATATTACATTAAAACCAGCAATGAAAAAAAAAAAAAGGAAGAAAGTGCTAACTGCCAGGTTCAGAAGGATGGGATTTTGTTCTTGCTGTCAGTGTGGCAGTGAGCTGCCTTTTACTTTCTCCTCTTCATTTAGCAAGTCAGCAGCACCAGCTAAATGATAGCCCTCCGGTCTTTCTTCAGGACTGTTTTTGCAAATGAAAGCAGGAACTTCAAATCCTTGTCTCTTTCATATCACTTACAAGGTGTTTTGTGAATTTTAACATCTTTGCATCTATCTGTGAATAGAGGATAGGGGGTGGAGGGGACATGAGTGGTGCTCAGTGGGAAATGCCCTTTGTGCAGGGAGCCTGCATGGGTTTGTACTGCTGGGTTCAGGAGGTCATAAAGGGATATTAAATGAAAAAAAAACCAGCCAAAAATGGAAAAAAACCAAAACAGTTTGGTGGCTTGTGAATGATAAATGGGTAGAAAGAAAAAGAGGGAAGAGTTCACATCTAACCAATGTCTGTCAGAAATACCTAAAGAACCTGGAGTCTGGTTATGAAACATTATTGAGTCCCAGAACCACAAAAACTTCAGGTTTTCACTCTGATTCCTTTATGAAGCCCTTTTTCTCTCCCAGGGCTGGCTCCAGCCCTCCCTGTGAACACAGAGTCACCCCTGCCCACATTATCCCTCCCTGGAAAGTTGCCACAAACCTTGCAGAATCCATTCCTATCTAACAGCAATGCAAGGGGTTTAATAGGAGGGCAGGGGGTTGCACTCAGTAGCACAAGGCATAACAGACTAGAGCAGGGGTCCATTAAATCAGGACACTGGGGCCCAGGCATTTACAGTCACACAGTCAGATGTTTCCAGTAATTATTTCCCCATAGCATTTTTATTAGGTGCTCCATAAATAATATTCACTGCCATGCTCTTCTCATGGTCTTTTATTTGGAAAAAAAAAAAAAAAGGTAGAAGAGAAGAGGAATTTGATTTACCTTTAGCTGGACTTTGAGGCAATTCTGTCTGAGTCCTACTGAAGCAGTTACGAGCTGGAAAACAGGCAAATTAGTTCCTTACTGACCAAACACTGTGCCCTAAAATGGTCACTGGACCAGCTTAATGCAAGAATCATAGAATCATCATGGAATCACAGGCTGGTTTGGGTTGGAAGAGACCTTACAAAGCACTTCATTCCACCCCCTGCCATGTGCATGTGGATAGTTAGCCCAGGTTGCTCCAAGCCCCATCAAGTGTCCAAGCCCCTTGGACTCTTCCAGGGATGGGGCAGCCACAGCTTCTCTGTGTCAGGGCCTCCCCAGCCTCACATTAGAAAATATCTTCCTAATATCTCACCCAAACCTGCCCTCTGACAGTTTGAGCCATTCCCCCTTGTCCTGTCACTATATACCCTTGTAAAAGGTTCCTCTAGCAGGGTTCTATTTCAGATTTAGATTTGTCTTCTTGTCCTGGATCCCACACAGACCTAGGATTGACAGCCAAGCCAGTGCTGGCATTGGACTGGGATATTTTTTCTATGTACTATTTGTTTGTTGTTCACTTCTTTTTTTTTTTTTTTTTGATAGTAGTTATGTTCCTCAAATCCAGGGTCATTGGTCATTACAAACAGCACTACCTTCTCCCTGGAAGGACTTCCCAAAGCTCAGCACTGTCACTGTGTGTTTAATCTGGTCTGTACATGCAGCCCCTATTGCCAAGCACTGGCTTTTCAATGGAGGCTACTGTGCAAAGGCTTTTTCCAGAAACTATCACTGCCCTGTCGAGTTATGGCACTAATGTTAAGCAATACTGTTACTTTCCTGGCACCAGCACTGTGTTTTGCAAAGGCCTTTTGCTCAGGTATTTAATTTTCAACACCAATTTTCTATCCAAAGATTCCCCAAATAAACTCAGGGATCTGGGGATTTGTTTTTGTACTTACTGGACTGCAGTGCTGTGACCAACCCCAAGGAGAAGTCCAGGGAGCAACAGTAAAAGGAAGTGGAGTAAATAGTCATGGTTCAGGTTTGCTACAGGGGTCACAAACTCTTCCACCTGTGTGTGCAAAACCTGTCAGCAGCAGCAGGTGGGCATTTCTGTAGATCTACCCACAAGTGCAATACTTCTGTCTTAGCTGAAAATCTGTGCAGCAAGTGTGGATGTGCTGAGGGAGCACAGAAATTGTTAAGAGTTGGGCAGAAAATAGAGCTTTAAATAAAGAGGTGGGTTTGCTCACAGTAACTGCAGCATCTGCTGGGTCCCACAGCCTCGTTCCCTGGCTGCTCCCATGAGCTGCCCTGTGGCTGAGGGAAGGGGGTGTTTACAGGCACTGAATTGTCATGGGCTGGAGGTATCTGAGCAGCCCTGGTTGATGCAGTGCAGACATTTGACCCCAGAGTAGGGTCAGACCTAACCCAGCCCTTAGACCTCGTCTGAAGGAGCCAGGTGAGGGAGCTTCCTACAGCCCTGTCCCAGCTGAAAGATGCTCTGCCCTTGGCCATCTCTGTGGCAGTGCCAGGGACATCCTGTCAGCAGGAAAAGGCAAATCTTCTGCTTCTCAGAAATATAATCTCCAGATAATTTCTCAGTTCCTTTTGTTCTCTGTTTCATTTCTGGACTGCTCAAGCTGAGGAAGTTGCAGCCTGAAATGAAATAAGAACCCATTCAATATAAATGTGTGTATCTATTTTGTGCTATAGGAAGACTCAGTTCAGTGAACCCAGGCCATTGGCATTTCATAATTTCCTCTTGCTGCAGCAGGTAAGGGATTAACCCTTTGTTATTCCTCTCTAAAGGCACAGAGAAAAATATATCGTCTGCAACCACTCTGATTTTTTAAAAAAATAATAATCCATTGGGTTTTTAAAGAAATATTTTATTGGAACCATAAGGTTTCTTTTTTTGAGAGAGAAAATTTGAAATCCGGAGTTTATTTTTCCTTCAGTGTCTCTCCTAAGAACCAACAGGAATTGAGATATTTTTTTTTCTCTCTTGTGTTTGTGCCTACTTATTAAACACACATGTGGCCTGGATTCCTTGCGTAGGTGCAAAGAGGTTTGGAAAAAAAGAGAAAGAAAAAAAGGTGCAACCCAGTCCATTGACCTGTCTCTTTGCCCTTAGGACTCCTTCGAACAGCTGTGAGAAAAAGAAAAGTGGGGGGGAGAGGTACAAAAAAGAGGCAGTTTAACAAGCCAAATCCAGATGTTCACTTCATACACACACCCTGAACAGCTTTTGCATGGTTTATTTCGTTTTCTGAAACCATTTTTCACCAGCCTGTTTTCTCAGCTGGGAAACTTCTGGTGTAGTGTTTTCAAAAAAATATTGCATTTGGCATTACAAGAAAACAGAGCCTTTAAGACATTAAAAGGACAATATCCTTGTTTGACTTGGCCCAGGGAAGCAGGGCTATAGGAATTTTAGATTTTTGTACCACCCAAAGAATAGGTAAAAAATTTTTCCACTCTTAAATTCAGTTTACATGGGAATTTGAGAGTTGATTTAGCTTGATTTTTTTTTTCCTTTTAGAAACATCTCTGAGGACTTTGTGTTTGTCTAGATGGACTTTATTAGTGTGAAGGAATAAGCAAAGTGATAGCAAATGGTTTGCTTCTGGATGGTGAGGTACCATGGTTCAAAAGTCAGACTGATGCTGAATGAACCCTATTTTTGTTTTGTGAGGAGCAGCTCATGACTTGCTTATTCACACCAACATCCATGTAAGCCAGCCAGACAAATTTGAAATTATTTAATAGTGTCCCAATTTCTTTTTATTTACCATCCATATCAGCTGTGTAACAGCTGATTGCAGGGAGGATGGAGACAGAACAGTGTCTGAGTTTAGAGGTACCCCCAAGGCTGGCAGGTAATGAATGGGATTAGGGAAGATAAAGTGCAAACAAGGCCTATACTGCTACCACTGCACTAATCAAAGGATATTTGGCTCTTAGAACACTCAGTGTAAAAGCCCAGCTGCACTGAAGCCAGTGGATGATTTGCAGTGTGATGTCCTCCACAGCCTGGTAAATGCTTCCTGAGAGTTGTCAGTGCAGGAACGTTGTGTGTCATCCTGAGTTGTCCTCTCTCCAGCCTCCCCACCTCTGTGGCTCTGCCTCTAAGGGACACGTTGTGTTTCAGGGGAATTGTTGCACTGTTTTCTGGGGATGTGGGAACTGAGCTGGCAAAGCTGCTCTTTGTCCACAGAGTGCAGCCATGCCCTGGCTCTGGGACAGAAGGGAAGGAGTGGGATTTACTCACTCTCTGAGGTGGCAGTGGGACAGTGCAGAGGTGGTGCCCATCATCCACTAATGGTGCCATGTGTTCCTGCAGCTCCTGGCACACCTCTGCCTCTTCCACTCTGGAAGAGCCATGGCCTGTCATAGATGATGGTGATGCTCACAGAGAATTAAAATCCCTGCCATGAAAGCACAAAGGGCAGACTATTTTCAACAATACTCTTTTCTCTCCTGGTTTGTAGGAGTGAAAAAAAAAGTTTTTGTTCAGAGTTAGGGTTCAACATTAGGGCTGAGGTAGGAGATGGGGATTTCAGAAAGTGATTGTCTATAGCAATGCAAAAAATATAATTGGTCCTCTCAGAGTCATGGACTGGTTCAGATTGAAACTGGCATTTGTAGAGCATCTGGCCCCTGCTCAAAAGAGGGTCTGCTTCAAAGGTAGAGAAGGTTTCTCAGGGCCATGTTCTGTCAAGTTTTAAAAATCTGCAAGGTTAGGTGTTTTACCATCTTTTTGTGCAACCTGTTAACTGTCAACTTAACCTGTGCAACTTAACTGTCCTTTTGATTTACTTTTTAATGAAGTAAGGATTTGTCTTGTTGCAGATTGTGATCGTTGCTTTTCCTCTTTTCACTGTGTGCATCTGAGAGAAGTTGGACTCTGTCTTCTGTGTAGCCATCTATCAGTAGTAGAAGGCACCAGTTAGATTCCCTTCTTTAACTTCTCTTCTCCAGGCTGAAAAAAATTCACCTCCCTTATCTTTTCTCATCTCTTTTGCTATCTTTATAGTCCACTGCTGGATTCAATCTAATTTGTTGATGTCCTTACACTCCGAGGAGGGAAAACAATTCAAAATTGAAACTGGGTTTTAGTTGTGGTTAATATTGTGTATTAATTGTCTACTCTGTTGACATCAGCTGCTCAAGCCTTGGTCATAACAGTAATGTAATGGCTCTCATTCAAATGCTGGGAACACCAGGTGTACCTGTTTGGCCTTCTTGGAAGAGCCTGTTTCCTGAACACACCATACCCAGGCCATCCTGTCTCATTCCTTTGGCTCTCTGTAATAGCAATACAGTTAATTGTCTTTTTTTCTCATTGCTGAACTGACTGGTTTGGCCTGGAGATGCTGAATTTATTTTCTTCTTTCCCAAAGTAAGTGCGTACACTCCTGTGGACTTCTACAAAGGAATCAGAAACATCTAGGAAAAAGAGGGAGTAGAAAGCCCTCAGTTTCTTCTTCTATGAATAATTTACTGCCAAGTTAACTGAAAAACATTTGAGAAAGAGATTTTTGGTGCCTAGCTTCATTAAACCCTGTATCCCCAAATAGATTCTTTATCAGTGTCAGCATCCAACACTTCATCTTGTCCCAGTCACAGCAAAGGCCTTGTGGCAATAAAATGCAGGGGAAGGGAGGGACCAAAGAGATCACTGTTGCCATTAGGCACGTCTGTGTGTGAGCACATGTGCTCTATAAACTCATAGTGAGGGGGAAAACAGAATCTGTAGGAAAGGCAGGAGTGAAGCCCCAAACCACCTCATCCTTCCAAAACAAGTGCTCCTCTGGGGCTTTGGGGCACACTGCTGTGATGAAGAGTGTTGTGCCACACTCCAATCCCCTTCTCTGGACCGTGAGTTTTACTCAGAGCATTATGTTCTCATCCACTGAGCTTTTCCCAGCCCAGGGAGAAGGACCCCCTCTCTTGGCAGAGGTTCCTGTCAGCGATCTGTCTTGTGCAGCTATTTCCATGGGAAGAGCCTCCATCTGGTGCTTGGCCGGGAGGAACTTTCCTCTCAAATGTTTTCTCTCTCCCTCTCTCTCCCCCTGTTTAAGGTATAACCTTTGGAAATCGACTTCCAGGATTTCTTTTTGCACAGGGTACTTACAGGTTTTACATGCTCTGACTTGCCTTTCTTTTCAGCAGGTGCCACCCCGTGCCCTGCTGGTGCTGGCACAGGGGGAGAATGCTGCTTGCTTTAACAGCACCTTCTGTCTCAGCATGCAGCAGGTCCAAAGATGTGAGAAGTACACATGCTCATCCCTTTCCCTTTCAGTTAATAGAATAACACAGATGGGAAAGTTTACATTGGGATCTGACACTCGCTCCGAGCTCAAGTGAAGAAGGAGATGGGGTTGGACATTCCTTTGCAGATCAGAGCAGTTACTGCACAAACTCACCTTCCTACTCAGCAGCAATTTTCTCCTGGTACCCTAAACCCCATTTGTTTGGCTAAGTATGTCCCCCTTCCCCTTCTACTCTCCTTTTGAGAGCAACATGTAGAGTTGGATACAACTTCAAAAGCTGCTGTAGAATGAAATATTCCCCAGGAATCATGATGTTCAAGTGAAAAAGTGTCAACATTTTCCACTGCAACACCAGTGAAACGGTGACTTTTTAAACGTTTGGCATTTCTAAGCATTGACATTTCACATAAGAAAATAATTCCCACTAAAATCAGATACCTTCTTAGGAATATTAAATTGATTTCAGTAAAAATTCCATGTTACCACTTTTGTCATGTCTAATCTGACTTTTTGTGGTTTTGATTCTGTTTTCTGTTTCTTTGTAGCCACTTTGATGTGTCCTCTGACACTCTGTGTGACACAGCCCACTTGGAAATTTGTAAGCCTGAAGATTGGCCACTTACAACCTTCCTGCAGGAGACACACAAGAATAAGATGTAGGATTCTGCCTGTGATGGGGAAAGCTGCAGCGATGCCTGACTGGACAGGCTGGTCCATCCCACACCAAGTACCACTGTCTTCCACCAGGTATGCACCATTTCACAATGGTTTTTGTAAGAACCTTCTGCCAGCTCCCCATGAACCCTCAAGATCAAGATTCTGATTACTAAGAACTCCTTAAAATTAAGGTTTTGAGAGTATCTCTGTAGTGAGAGGAGTATCTGGGATCTGTTCTTAGCTACATGTGGCCCAAGAGTATAAACATATTTTCTACATTTTTTTTAACTCAATTAAATAAGCAAAGCTTTTATGTTAATTAATGAAAATAAGATAAAAAATGCAATTACAAACATATTTTTCACTGCAAAAGACACTTTTTTACTGAACTTATTAGCAATGAAAACACTCAATTTGTATTGGAAACTGAGCCTATAAGGGTTTCATAACCACGAATACATTGTTTGTGGGAAGCACTCAGTGACCTGCTTTCTGATTAGAGAACTGACATTTGTGCCTGAGAATCACTGCCTGCCTGTTTCAGCTCATTTCTTTCAAAATGGGCAGTTTCAGAACTGCTTTTTCACTCTGCTTCAGATACTTCTCCATAAATTTCACAGCAGAGAGGGTGTGTACCTCTTTCAGCCTGGTACCTTCCGATAACTGTGACAACTCCCTAGTGCTTGACTCAGAAATCAAGATCTCAAATTCAAAATTCAAGATGTTCCTCTCCAGCCTGACAACAGCTCTGAGCTGCACAGACCATGCAGAGGAGAAAAAAGAGCAAGCTCAATTCAAAGAAGCTCAAAGCCTCAAATTCAAGAGAAAGGTCCCTCTAGGTCAATGAAGAAGGGCTTCCCCATGAGGAACATGAGCAAGACCTGCTCAAACTAGAGGCTTGTATTTCAGAGAGTAGGAGGAGGTGAGAGATATCCTACAGTCAGGGCTGCTCTGCAGAGGGTGTAGATACACAGGCCAAGATTCAGGACATCTCAGACTGGGCAGCTTTCCGAGCTTTTAGTGCTGATCTTTCTTTCTGATTGACGTTTGAGATGTGCACCTTCAGGGAGGCTGAGTGTCCCACAGAAGCTCTGATCTGATTTTGGAGGTCTGGTTCTTACTCCACTGTAGAAAAACCTGAAACAGCAACATTTTGACTACCCAAATTTGTGGGTCAGGTGAGTCCAGGTTGCGATTCCTGCATAAGGACCAACATCCCCATAAATTCTGGTGGATGTTCAGGCTCCTTATTTGGGGCAAGGCACCTAAATGCTTTTGTCATCCTGACCTTTACTCTCTGTTGTAACTTCACTTCTGACTTCTTGACTAAAAGACTTCTCACAAGGGAGAGCAATTAGTGCCCATCACAAGGAAAACTTTTGCAACATGGGTGACTGCCCACAAGAAACACAGTGGAGACCACCAACTGTTTTATTTGTTTTTCTTCCAATTTCTGCTGATTGAGAAGCTCATGAGATACATCTCATTTCCCTAGAGGTCCCCAGGGAAGCAGTGGTCAGACAGTCCTTTTCCAGCCTGCTGTAGGCGATGCTGGTGGTACAGCACTGCTCTTGGGTCGCTGTGCTGGTGGGTCTCTTAGCACAGGCAGTCACACAGGTTATTAAAGTCTGCCTAATTGAAGTCTGATTTGATGCAACTGGCAGCTTATTTCAGCCACCAGACTTTTTGTTTGATGGTAAATGCTTTAATTCACCATTATTACTCAGAGGTGATTTGAACAAGTTACCAAAAGAGAAAATGGTTTAGTGTTCTGCAGGCTGTGGAGAATGAAACAAGGATCTCTCACATTGGAGGTGGTGCTGGAGAGGCTCCATCATGGGTGGGAGCCACTGTCCTGGCCTGTTTGAAAATAGCCCCCTGCTCCCTGCAGTGTCAGGTGGAGGTTTTCAGATCTGTATTGCACTTCTCTGCATAGGGTATCATAGAATCATAAAATACCCTGAGCTGGAAGGGACCCACAAGGGTCATCCAATCCAATTCCTGGCCCTGCTCAGGACACCCCAAGAATGCCACCAAGTGCCTGAGAGTGTTGCAGGTTGTGCCCAGTGCAGCAGGTAACAGCTACACTGCATCACCCTTTCACTAATCCCAGCAGGAATTTCGGCATCCCTCACAATCACAGCCCTCCCTGTTTCCTCCAGTTTGAGGGAGGCCAATAAATTGCTGGTGGCCATTTAACCTCAGGAGGCCTTTTTGCCTTCCTGTCTCCTACCCCACACAGCCTGGGATGCTCTTGCCAGCAAGCTGAGCTGAGGCTCGCCTCATTTCCTCCCTGTAATTCCACTCTTGGATGAGAAAGGCTGTGAATAGATTAAACTCTCCTCTTCCTCTGTGGCTGCATTATCAGTCCTTCCTGTGTATGGGAACAGAACAATCCCACTGAGTTCTAGGCCTGACTCAGAGACAGAGCCTTCACTTTAACTGGGCCTTGCATATGAATATCTCCAAGTTCTGCCATGTAAATAAGAAATGCCAACACATCTACCTTCTAAAGCTGCCTCTGCTGTAATTAGGGCTTGCCTCTGCTGATACCAGTTGTAGTATTTCCACCAAACTTAGTTTCATCTGGATTATCTCAGAAATAAGTTTTGATGCTGTCATTTGTGGTTCTTTGTCAACTTCTTGATTTCAGCCTATTTTCATATAAGAAAGATCTTTGCTTCCTCAGGCAGTAGGTACAGCACAGACCTGATCTCTGTAATCTCACAAGCCAGAAACAGTTACAAGACCATGTCCATTACTAGCTGTAAAATTGTTTTTTATAAAAATGTCTCGATTATCCAGAAAGTGTGCTTTGATGGTGGGGCTAAGGCACAGAGAGAATGCCATTTCATTTAAAGCATACAATTAAATACATGTGTGTGTAGATTATAAAACTGTTTGGGAAAAACAGCTTGAAGATAAACATCCAATGAGCTATTTGTCTGTTAAGATAGCCTATGTTTATTCTCATTCCAGAGATTGTGTGTCTGATCAAACCAGATTTATAACAAAACATTCAAAATATAGGTTATTTTTGGAGCAAGAGAATAAAGTTCTCCTCTGCCACAATGCCTACAGGAGGAGCTGGCAGTGCCAGGGAACACGATGTCCTGGGGCTCCTGCTTATCACAGTTGTCCCATAGGTCTCGTTCATTTCTTGTTTGTTTGTCTCTCTCTTGTCCTACATTTAGATTTTCAGCTTCTTGGACACAGTGTGATTTGGCACCCATTGTTCCAACAGTCAGAGATTTATTCCAAAGGAGCTCTCGATTTGGGACCAAATGAGGATGATAATAGGTATTGAATGTAAGACACAAAAGAAAGCTCCACAGCTGAGCCTGAATTTGAAAATGCAACATTATGGAAGGTTTGTGAGAAAGCACAACTTTTGCAGAGCCATGTTTAGTTCCTCTTTCAGTCTCTGATGAATTCCAGGGAAGAGGTGACCACACACATCTAGCAGAGTTTCCCCCTAGTGATACCTCACTGAGGACATGGCAGAGAACATTGGGCAACACAATTACATTTCATGTGACTTCCCTGTGAGTCACATCTCCTTTTGTCACCAGAGCATCTCCCATCCCATCTCATCACTTGCTTTCTGAGAATTTACTTGACTCATCACTCCCAGGTTTCTTTATCCTTGGCACACATCTCCCTGCCCTCACCTGATTCCAGTCCTGCCTCGTTCTTGGCACCCTTGTGGTACAAATATGGATTTCAGTGTCATCTGCAGAGCCCAGTTGTGCCACTGGAACACAATCCTGGACAGAGAAGAGAAGGAGGTGGGTTAGAGTGGCACCATTCCTGGAAGACCAGCAGGAGATGGAAAATGTCCATGAATTCAGGGCTGTTTTTCGGGCAGACTAAATTCCACCTGTGTTCTCGTGCCTAATGTTATCCACAAGATATTCTGGACCTTCAGGGTTGCCAAACCAATAGGAAACCAAAGCTGAAGTAGGAGAATTAGATGGAATACAGCTGTTGGAGGCCACATGAGTCTTCACAGTCATGGAACTTACTGCCACAGCTATGTGAATAATGGGCTATTTTTGTGTTCTGACAATTCTGAAAACATGCAGCAAAATATTTGTGAAGAAAACAATCTGTCTTTAGACAGAACTGAAATGCTGTCAGCCTTCCTTCCTTAGCCAAATGAGAAATTTACATTAATTTTTGTTCATTTAATTGGTATTGTTAACTTTTTTTAAGCTTTAAATAAAAAAAACCCACAAAGTTTAAAATTATAATTGAAAAGTGCAGATATTTCCTTTTGAAAACTTGAAAACTAAACATCTAAATGTTTATGCACTGTTTTTATAGTTTGAGAAGGGTATTTTAAACCACTAGATTTTGCAGCAACTAGAGCTGAGGAACATTTTGGTTGATCAGAAAGGAGATATTGGTGAAATCTTTGCTATAACACTTTGACCAGCTCTGGGCATCGATCTTGTGTCCTCTCCCTTCCTGAATAAACTCAGGCAGTAGCAGAGGCAGTGCATGGCTTCACTCAAGGCAAGGACTGTGATACTCTTGGTCCTAAGCTGTGCAAGTAGAAGAAAGGTTTCATCCTCTCTGTTGCTTGGCATTTTTGGTTTTCTGAGGGATTAGAATGTAAACCTCCCCATACTGCTGGCAGAAAGGCAAACAGTCTGAGGAGAGAGGGAATCTATGTGCTCTGAATTACAGGACAGTGTGTGTTTCATATTCCTGCATAGGATTGTTTTGTCTCAGGCAGCCTTGGCCAAAGAGCTGTGGGTTTGTACTGCTCAGGTGCTCCCTGCACATGTTCACATACAATGGGAGAAGGTGTCTGCCCACCCATTCCCATAGAAAGAAATAAAAGTCCCTCCCACTTGCAGAACAAATATTCATCTGTTGATCCTCCTTGCAAATGGAGAAGTGCAGTTGAAGTGGTGGAAGAAGGGCTAATGCTTGGACCTTTACTTGGAAGGAGGCCACTATAAAAGACATAAATGACCACAAAGAGTGGAAGGTGAACAATTACAATTTCTTTAGAACAAAGATGCTGCTGGTACTTCTCCAGGAGCTCAGGGCCAAGTCCAGGTTCACACTCGCTGTCAGGCTCTTCTTCACTGTGTAAGTCACAAACTCATCTGGAGAAGTGACTCAGTGCAATAATTTGCCATTTGCCTTGGGTGACCCACAGACGTCCTGGGATGTCCAAAAATGCAATATTATTTCTTTAATCAGAGGGAAAAGGCACTGGGCCAACAGCAAGACATGTTTGGTGCATGTGATTCTCATGTGCAATTCGTATGTGATCTGTTGAAACATGAAATATGGGAAATATGGACCTGTGTGTCTGGAAAGCAGAAAGCCAACATCTGATAGACCTCAGTTGTGACTTGCACAGTGGAGAACTTCAGCTGTGGTGTGTCTGTGGTGCCTCTCAACTCCCAGTGAACTACTGGGGGGTTTTTTAATTTTTTTTTTCCCCCTTCACACAAAACTTTGGGTTATTTTCTACTTCCAGAGTGAGAGAAACTTCTGTTGGAAAGTACAGTTCCACCTAGTTTAAAGAAAGATCTTCAAACTTCTTTAAGCTTCTTTAACATCTCTCTCACTCCTTTTTCCTGCTTAAGATGTCTTATCTTACCTTGGTGCCCTAAAGATCGTGGGACTGTGATCTCTTTGCTCACCCCTGCCATAGATGGAAGCTCCCATCATGTTGTGACAGTATTTGGAGAGTGGTGACTTGTAGGGTGCAGTTTCGAGTAAATAAAAAAAAATCTGGGCAAGATTCAACGTTTGGGAAAGCAGAGCTGTGTCTCTGCAGTGGTTCTAGTGACAAATGTAAAACATTTGTACAAAGGGAATAGATTAGTCACCAGCTGTTATTATAAGCCTTTCACGTTATTTAATGACCAGAGTAGGCTTTAGGCAGCCAAGCAGGAGACTGTATGGCCCCTAAGTGCCTCTTACAGCCCTGTAAAACCAGGGCATGGTCTTACCCTCTCTTATCTCTAATGCTACTTGCAAAACAAAACATATTGGTATTTGGCTTGCTAGCCATAGATGCAAACCACTGCAGAGCTTAAGGGTGTTTCATTAGAACTCCATTAAAAATGAACAATCAATTTAAAAAAAATAATCAGAATGCACAGGGCAAAGTCTCCCAATATAAAACATAGCCAGTCTCCTTTGCTTGCCCCGTGAGTATAGGTGTGTTTGGCTTATAATTTGTGATTCTTGAAACCTTTAGGAGTGCAGAATACTTTTATTTAATTATCTATGTATTTAAACAGAGTTTTAAAGCCCTATACAGACCTGGGCATGGGCTTGTTAAACAGAGCTAGCAAAGGCTCAGCGTGGTGGTGTTTTGTTCTGCTGTTAGATGCAGTTTTATCCAGTGCTGCAGCTGTTCCTCTTCCAGCAGCCAGGCTCTTCAGACCATGTGCCTGGGGTAGTTCCTGAGTTGCCAGGCTGGATAAGGTGATTGTGTCTGGCAGAATCTCTGTGTGGTATTGGTGCTAAAGGCAAAGCAAATGTGCAGTGCTGTTGAGTGCTGCTGGAAATGTGATACCTGGCAGGTGCCTGCTCCATCCATGATCCAAGGGATGGTGGTTCTGAAGTGACAGTCTCTTGATAGTGGTTTTAGACTATTTTCCCTCAGAAGTGGCAAGGCTGGTGGATAGCTAAAACAAACTCTAAGAGAATTTAAGACAGATGAAGTCTGGAGGGATTTCTTTTTCTCGAGTCAAGATTATTAAAGTGATTATTAAGGTGATTAAATCTGAAAGCTCCTCTGATCTGTGACAGCACCACTTGATAGTGAGATAGTGCCAAAGAAAGATCAATACAAGGGTGACTAAAAGGAAAACAGATAATTGCTAAGATATATTGGAAGATCCACAAAGAGTTTTGAGGGTCTGCACTCACCAGGAAGAAGATGAAATGCAAGGGAGATACTCTAAATGGTGTCACTCAGAGATCTCAGGGAAGCAAGTGGCAGTAAAATGAAGTCATCAGGGAACAAAGTTCAAAGTGATGGTTTGATGCAGCATCCGTGTTCAGCACAGGGAACCTCACTCCTTCCACAGCCTCAAACTCCTTCAGAAGTGTCTTGACTCAATAACCTGCATTTTCCCGCTGCTCTGTCTCAGTCACACAGCCTGTCCTAATCAGAGGGAAGGGACCATATTCTGCAAACATTCACAGTTACCTTTGCTCTCCCAAACTGTTTTTGGGAAGCAGGTGGACACCAAAGTTCATAAACATTTGTAGTGTTGGGTTCTTAAAATGGAGTGGCTGAATCTGTTTCCTTTTCAGCTGTTCTTTTATCAAGGTGAGTTGAGAATCCAAGATCTCAAAACACTTGGCAAGCAGATGACTACAGCATATTCTACTTAATCATATTGCAAAACTTTGTATGATCTTTAGTCTCTAAGGTGTTGCTTGTTTATGTATAGACAAATCCTCATTTGGAAATGAAAAATTGGTTGTACTAAAAAACCCCCCTAGGGATTACAGTGCTTGAGACTGTTCCTGCTGTGTTTGACTCCACTTGGCCTTTGAAATGACCATTCCCTGGTTTGGGAAGCCTGTTGCTGGGGAAGGGGCAGGATGTGCCAGGAGCTCTCCCGCCCGCGGTGGCACCGGTGACCGAGCTTTGCACAGCACTGCTGATGAAGTGAAGGGATCGTGTGCTGCTGGCTCTGAAGTGAAAACAGTCACTCTGAAATCTCAGGGCTTCCTTAGAAATGTAAAAAAATGGGGTGGGAGCATAAGTTAATTGTGCTTTTACACACTGTTATACTTGTCAGCGTGCCAGACTCTACATTTCTTCCAAGGGTGAAATGAAAACTCCAAATTCATGTGGTTATGAAACAATTTCAGAATGAGCACTCAGCAAAGAATTATAAAGTGGGAAAGACACAGCCCTGTGTCACAGCTGGTTGAGCAGGGGCTGCATTGATCAAGGTCTCTTCCAGCTTGGAGGAGTATTTGGAGTATATTGAAACCATTCTGTGTCTGTATGTTGAATGTATATAAGGTCCTGATTTGTTATGACATTTCTTTGATTAGGGGATGAGGCAACTGGCAGAAGGCATCACCATCATTCCAAGAAATCTCATTTCTCTGCAACTGGAGATTTAAGAAATTAATCTGTTTTGTCCTGATTTACACTGGAATCCGTTCATACTTTGCAAACTGGGCATGGCAAGAAATCAGGGGCACTGCAGGGGTCTTGTAGAGAAATAATGATTGCAGTGGGAGACACTGATGAACAGGGACCAAGCACCATTTTCTCTCCTGCAGTGGTGGAGCCTGAGGTACCTGAAGGCCTTTCTAAGCTAAGCTTGGGTCAGCCCCTCTTGGTTTTTGTCCTGAGACTGAGGGAGTGCAGCACCATTTCAAAATTACATTAATAACCCTTGTGATTTCATTCTGCACCACATGTGCTTCACAGAGGCTGTATTTGCAAGCTCAGTCCTGATTTGCATCTCCAAGACTGTAGAGTCAGTCTCAAACAAGTATCTCATTGGACAAAGAAGATTTTGCTTATTTTTGTTGTTAGAGATGAGTCAAGGAGGGAAAAAATGCAGAAGGAAGGGGTCAAAATACCCTGAGGCTTAATCCAAACTGGAGCAAATCCATATTAAAAAACCGAGTGTGCCTGAACTTATCACATGCAAATCTACTCTTTCAGACACAGAAACTCAAATTCTTAAAGCTGTGTTGTAGCATAACTCTCACTTGGATTCCTAACTCCCATTGATAACACCATGTGCTAATTCAGGCACCCAGCTTTCTGTGCACTGCTCCTACCATGAAGAACAGTTGGGCTTGAGGGAAAACATTTACATAGATGACAGCTATTTTCAGGAAAGTGAAAAGTACTGGGTGGAAAAGGAGGTTTTGACATTGTGTGAAACATGGGGTTTACACACAGTAGTTTTTGCTATGTGTGTATAAACGGGTGATTTACCATATATTGATTCACACACCATTTGTAAGAGTCTAATTTATTTATTTATAGAGGTGTATGGAAACCCTGGTTTGAAAAGCAGTTTGCATCACATCTGGTATGTCAGCAATGTAACCTTTCAATTTACTTGTTGGTAAAAATGTCAATATAATGAACCTGGACTCAGCATTGGTTTACACAAATTTCCTGGCAGACAAAGCAGTAATGATTTGCATGTCAGTGTAAGGCACATGTGCCCTCCAGTTTTGAGGAGTTTACACAGCTAAGAGGAATGAAAAGGGTAGAGCACATGGCTGGTTCCTCACGTACTTATGCTGGCAGGACAATCTCATGTATTTGTGTGGCGTGAAACATTTCATCTCATTTTGACTTTTCAAAAGCTGCCATTGATTTTTTCTTTTTTGTTTGTTTGTTTGTTTGTTTGTTTTTAAATACATGGAAAAATACATCAGAGAAAAAAGTAGACCTGAGGTTGACTTCTGATCCAGGAGCACGGAATCCATGAGCCTTTCCTGCACTTGTTTCAATTATTTTCACAATTTCTGTATTTTCTACGTACAAAGATGTTCTACTGGGATGTGACAGAGGAATCTAGTGGATTCTTGATTACTCTTAATAATATGCCAACAGGAATGACAGCAATAATATATTGTTTACACCTTTTATATTACTGCCTGTACAAGATGGGTAACATAAATCACATCACATTTTTTTCACTCTGTGACTCACTGCCTGACAATTTCAAAGTAGAAAAATAATAGGTGCTGTTGATACTGAATAGCAAAGAACTTTGCTTAAGTGGAATCAAAGTCCATGGACAGCTTCAGATATTCCTCTTTATTTTGGGGAGTTTGGCCTTGCATAGAGCTCCACTGCCCAGCTCCTCTCACCAAATTACCTCTGTGAAAATGCAGGAGACCTGGTCTTAGGAAATTGCAGGTTATCTCCTCCTTCCTCTCCTGCCCTGACTCCCCACCCCAAAGATGTGCTTTGAGGTTTGGTTTTCAATCAAGCTACCAAAAAAAAAAAGGTGGAGGAGGGAAGGAGATGAGGAGACAGTTACTTGACCACTTTGCTTGTGCTTTTTCTTTCTCCTTTCTGCATGTTTTGTTTTACAGCACCAGATGCTGTCTGCTTCCCATTGTTCTGCCCACACCATCCTCTTTGGATCTGCTTTGGGTGGTGTGTATCTGCACGTGTGAGGGAGAGGGTCTCAGGGAAAGCTCTGTGCATCTGTTATTATCTGATAGCTTACAAAAATTAGAACCATATATGGGCTCACACTCACAGCTAAGAAAAGGAAACTTCACCAGCTTTTGCACAACTTTCTTGTTTTGGGGGAAGATTTCTGGTATCTAGATGAATACACAGCCTGAACTAATGCCAACTCTTGTAAGGGCTTCTAGGGTTTTTTCCAGTCATTCTTTTCTCTCACTACATATACTTGCTATTTTTCCATTGTTAATATTTCCTTTATACATTTAAAAAATACTGTAAGTTGATATTTTACTTTTAATCCATTTGGCCAAACTCCATCACAGGACCTGCAGCAGATCCCAATTTCCACTTCAGGAAATACAGGCCAGAAAGGATCTGCTGTGGCAGATATGCACTGGGGTGCCCAGCATGAGAGACCTGCAGTGGGGCATCCTTTTCTGCAATCCAGGCAGAGCCTCAGGTACTCCAGATATCACAGGCTTTGATGATCTGATTTTTTTACATACAATACAGCATTATTTAGAGTCCCAGGCACACTTCCCACCACAGATGGAGTTCTCACAGGTTATGTTGGTGGCCTGGAAGGTGCAATCCTTGAAAGGTCTTTGCCCTTTCCCCCCTTTGCTGGGCATTTGCTCTTTTTTGTCATCTGGATTGAAAAATGAGGACGTGACTGAGTCGAAGCCCAAATCCCACCAAGTTTCTTGGCTGTGTAGCCAAGAGCTGCTCAACTCTCCTTCCCTTGCCTGTATTTTGCCTGTAATGTTAAATTTCTCTGCACCTTGTTTTCACAGATGGAGGCAGTTGCAAAACCAGAAGGACAAACCAAGAGCACCCGAGAGCTCTGCCCTGGCACCTCTGGGTTCACAGCTTTAGACAATTCCAAATTTCAGCTTCCCGACTTCAGATTCCTGGGAAGATGTGAAGCCCTTTTGCCTGTGAAGGATGTGAACCACTTGACCACTCCTCTTCATTTTAATGCTTTTTTATCTTTCCTACTTTCTCATGCTCTGGACTATCAGAAGGTAAGAAAGTGTTTCTCAGGCTGCACAACACTGTCATATTTGCTGAGCTCCTTCTAATGCTCAGGCAGAACTCATCCATGTGTGCACAACAGCTGGATTTTTGGGGGATACTGAGCCCAGGATTCAGAGCCCATCCATGGAGAACAGAGCTGCTTGAGTTTATAATTTCAGGAATGCCTGAGGGCTGAAAGCAAAGCCACTGATTAATGTGCATTTGGAAGGAAAGGCCCAGTAGCCACCTCCAAACACTCCTTTCACTTGTGCTGTGAAGGAAAGAGGAGTGACTAGAGGAGAGTTTGACTGGACTGGAAATGAGGTGGGGAACAGAGTTACAACAAAAAAATAAGGTGTAGGGCAACAGTTAGTTCAGAGAAGAGGCTTATAGAGGGTTGAGTTTCATTTTAGGGTTCTGATTTATCTGAGCTGAGCATGGCATCAGCTGAAATTCAGACTGAAAGTAGGACACAAACTTAATTGCAAAACCAGCTGAAACCACAGGATGCAGTCAGAAAATTCTCACTCGTTTGAGGCTGGCATAGGGTTTCACTGAGCTTCAGCAGAAGGTTTTGGGGGCCCCAAAATAGATTCAGGGAGTTAAAATTCAGTTGCTTTCCCAAATTCAACCCTGGACTAGCAGAATTACTGAAGGGGGTGATTAGAGAGCGTCCACACAAGTGGGAGTGGCGGCTGGCTGGCACATTGCTTGTCCACCTAACAGTGAGATTTGCAGAGGATATGTTGTAACTGTTGGTGTAAACAGATATGGTCATCCTGAAATACCTCTGTCCAACACCATGGCCATGAGTGACACAGAAAACCAAAGGTCAACAGCTGTTTCTCTTGCAAAAAAAAGTGACCCAAGAGCCTCAGACCTGCGGAGACTGGGCAGCCACAGCTCTCACACTGCTCTTCTAATTGTCAGCTGCTGATGGCTGATTCCTGGAAATAACCAGGGAGAGAGAGGTCTGTGCCTAACATGAACAGACTTGTGGTTGCATTGGAAAGCCAAAACAACAGCTTAGAGCCAGTCATTCCAGTAGCATTGCTCCCTCGCCTGACACCGTGTCTGTGCTGCTCCCTGGGAGAATATTTTCTGCTACAGACATTTAGCCCACTTCAGATTTCACTCCTCCTGCCACTATTCTGGTTTCCTCTATGAAGGCAGACTTTGTCTGGCTCTCAGCAGCCTGAATTGTGTGTTTTCCTGCATTGGATGCAGACAGGAATGCCATGGGATGGGTCAGGGCTCAGGAAGGTGTTGCACAGAGGCACTCCCTTGCACTGGTGCTCACCCTGAGTTCCCTCCACCTTGCTGTGACTCCCTCATTGCCATGGGGGCAGAGACACGCAGGGGAGGAGCTGCACAGGTTTTGTTTCTTCACAGTATTTCATAAACCAAAAACATCTGAGACTGGGAGACGTTGCCTTCAGCTCTGAACTGTGCTCTCCTTGGGTATCCTGAAGCCATGGGATCTTCAGGAGGCCTGATCCTGTGCACGGGGGGGAAGCTGAGGATGTGATGCAAAGCCTGGTTATACCAGGACAGCAATTGCTGCTGAGCTGAGGGGGGGTTGGGGCAGCAGAGAGGTGAATCCTGTTACTGGGATAGGTGAGCCATTGAAACAGCATTTTCTGGTGCCTTTGGAATTAATGGTGTGAAACTTCACTTCTGCTTTCCATGTGCATGGTTAGTGTGATGCGTGTGTGGTGTGGAGTTTGGCAATCGGCAGATTTCCCCATCAGCTTGGGTTTGTTTCTCTGATTTTTACAAGGGATGAACAGGCTATCACTTAAGGGCAAAGCAGACAGTAGTGTATCAGGGGAGGGAAATCCAAGAAAAATAGTATCTGAATACTATTTGTTTTGCAAGCACATGTAGGTGTTTATTGCTTCTGAAGGCTCTCTCGTCAGTCGGACGTTGAACAATCGTGACATCTGTGCAAGTTACTGTCCCCCAGAGTCCTTTCACAGTTTGGAGTTTGCTTTTTTAAATCCACCACAAATAAAGCCCAGCATTATCTCCCTGTCCCCACAAAGGCAAGTGGGAGCCTCCTGGGAAAATGCTGCAGACTCCAGGGAGGTGGAGAGGTTTGGCAGAAGGGGCTGTTTGGGTCCTCTCTGCCTTACCATGGGTTGAGTGATGAAACCTGCAGCTCACACTGTGAGAGGGGCCCCTGCTGAGGTCCACAGGAGATGAGACAATGGTCATTTCATTAAAACAAAACCAAGAACCAAATGCAAACAATGACCCATAGCTCCAAACCTCCTGAACCATCATCCTGGGCTGCGTTTAGGATCCTTGAGTTGGTGTTTGCAGCTTTACACGTTGTTGACACCTCCCACTCTGCTGTTGGGAGCTGGGAAGGCCACAACCAAGTTGGCTTTCCTTCCCAGCCCATCTGCCTGTATCAGGGAAGAAATACTGTCTGTTTGTTTAGGTGAGATATTCGTCTGCCCCCAGAGCTCCAGGTCACTGTAAATGTAACACAAACCCTATTTCCTGTTAGGAAAGGGGAAAAAATATGCCTGTGAATTGTCTCTGATGTGCTGCCAATTGTCAGGGAAGATTCAATTTGGTGGAGAATTACTGTGCTCTTAAAGAGCTGCACTGGTGATGGAGATTTAGGGCAGCTGATCTTGCCAGAAATGGGAGCTGTCTGTTTTCCATAAAAGCAGGATTGTGACTGGTTGCCCAGTCTGCAGGGCACGAAGGGCTCCAGGGGGAGGCTGAAGCAGTGGCTCAGGTTAATGGGACCATAGTGGGACACTGGGGGACACCTATGCATGGCTGAAGGAGGCTGGGCAGGGATTTGGGATGAGGCTGGCAGGTGCTGGGGCAAAGTTTTCTGTCAGTGTCCTGCCCTGGTAAAGGAGAAATGGGGTTTTCTTGCTGCCTTGCCAAAAAGCCAGACCAAAAGAGACAAGAGTTTCTCTACATGTGTGATGCACACGTGTTCACTGCTAATCCAATAAAGCACATATGTGACCTGTGGAATGACCCAAAGCTGTACAAGAACTAGTGCTGTAGATCACTCATGTATTTCTCTTTCTTTTGCATTTCCTGCAGCAAGGCCAATTTCAGCTGTTGAGGAAGCAGCAACACCTGGACAGGTGAACTACAGCTACCCATTGGTGTCTCTTGTGGTAGAAGCCATCCCCCCACCCCCTCAAAATTGGTAACAAAATGGGTTTCCCCTTTTTTTTTAATTATGTTTATTGCAAAGAGTACTATTTTAACTTAGGGCTGGATAAAGGTCCACTGCACTTAGATAAAGCTGAAGTTGTACATCGTGTTGCTTGGCCTACTCCATAGGCCTTGTCTCCAAAAACATTCATCCTCCAAAGTTGTCTGTGGCAAAAAAATATAAAAAAGTCTATGGAGTATGTTCTGTGAAATTGCCCACATGCTGACTGGATATCAGAGGTGCTTTGGAACCTGACATTCTCACTGTGTCCTTGTGCCCGTGTTGAACCTTCCCCAAAAGATAACATCTAAATCATGTTAGCATTGGTGGCAGAGTAATTGTTAAATAAAAGCTGTATAATCCCTAAAGAGATTTAATTTTTATTTAGCTTACTACTGCAGCAAGCAAGGTAGTAAGCTAAATAAAAATTGTTTAGCTTCTCCATCAGCCACTGCAACCACTGTGAGGTGTCAGTGTCCCTCCCTGTCCCTCTCTCAAATGCTGAATGTCCTTGGCTTCTGAAAGCCCTGATGAGTTGATGATTTCTCTCCTGTTCCTTCAGCCCTTTGCTGGCTGCCTCCTAAATACCTGCCTGCATTAGCTCCTCGTGCCTTCCCTTTTTGCATCTCTATATATGTATGTATACTTCCTAGATCCATATTTTATGCACATTTTTATACACTATTTTATATATGTATACTAACATTGAGAGAAAGAAGTGATTTGGCATCAGCATTGCACTAAATGAAGGTGGGGTATTAATCAGAAAGCAAAGTGTTGGGAAAGGCCTCTCCATCTCCCTTGCCTGTGTTCTGAAATCTCCTTTGGAGATGGCTCCTTCTTTCCAGTCACCCTAAATCCTATTAATCCCTTTTTTATTTTAGTCAATTGAAAAAAAATGTCATCACTGCTAAGGAAGTTTGAGATCTACTTTGAAAGGGTAAAATGGACTTAATCTGGTTCTTGTGTGATAAATACATTTTAAGCTTCTTGGTCTGTCTGCACCAAGGATGACAAAATGTAATGCTTTAAAATCGATGTAAGGGACAGATCTTTTAATGTGCTTTCTAACCTACTGCACTAAATTATGTCCTACATTTAAAAATCTGTATTTACAGTATTGTTTTAACCATAGGTGGGATATCTGAAATACTCAGGCAAAAAGTGTCTGCTACTACAGTATCATGAACTGTTGGGAAAAATAGCTATTACTCACTAAATCCAGTATCCAGTTCCTGGGGAAAAGATATTTTCTCCTGAAAACACCTGCAGGGTAAAGTTTATTCCCCTTCTGTCAGTCTGAGTAACAAAGTAAGGATGCTATAATAAATGATGGCAGGGGCTGAAAAAGATGTAAGAGGATGGAAAAGAAATCATTAACCCACTGCACCAACTCTGCTGTGTCTGATAACAGGCAGCAGTCACCGGAGTGCCAGCACATCTCTTCTACCCCTGGGTTTATCTCCTCCTGTTTGTTTTGCCTGAGGTTTTTTGTTTTATCCAGCAGCTCTGAATCTTGTCCCCTCTGTGATGAGCCTCAGACACACAGGAGTGCCCACCTTCATTCCCTGCAGAAGTCAGTGTTTCCTAAAATCCTGCCTGTGCTCCTTCCCAGGCTGCGATGGGCCGGAGCTCTCCGGCAGCCCCGGGAAAACAGCTGACCAAGGTTACCCCAGAGTCACCCTGAGAGGAGCCAGCAGCTCTCTGCAGTTTATTATTCGTGCTGTTAAGTGTGACCTGGAAATTCGTATCCTTGTGTGAGCAGCTGCCAGGTCCTTCCATCCCTACAAAGCCGCTCTTTTTCTCCCCTTGCCCCTCCCTCGCTGTCTGTGCAGAGACATGAGAAACCAGCGACGTGAGTTCATGCTCCTGACAAGATGAGCATTGTCAGGAATATACAAGCTGTGGTTTTTCCTTTCTGCATCCTGAAAGTGAAGAAAAAAGACTTTGATATATCTAAAGTTCTGTTTTCTTTTTCCTTCTTTCAGCTAATAAAAGGTGTCATTATATTATCACACTTGTGTCCCTTCCATGTTTATCCTGGCCCATATTCTGCTCTGCAACAACAAGAACATAAAATATCCCATGAGAAACTCTAGGTTAAGTTTATTTGACTTTTTTTTTTTAACCTATGTTGTAATCAGGATTGTTTTGTTAACTCAGTTCACTGAGGTAGTTTTTGGTAAAGACTAAGATTTGCTTAAGTGGCCAGAAAGAAAATACATATGAGTGGTTTATGCCTTGCCACCCTGAATTGTAATGTTTTGTTTATTATGACTTTGGGCATGTTTTATTGGTGAGTGGAGAGGTCACAGCTGCACATTTGAAACCTGTATTTGTGCTTTACGGGTTCTGGGATTTGAAACCACAAGCAGTCACTGAACTTTTTGGCTGCCTTAGGTAACTGGGACCAAGTGCCAGACCAGGTGCCCTCTGTGGTCAGCCTGCCAGGAGTAGAAGTGTGACATTGGCCTGGCATGGGAGGTCTCCAAAAGAGCAGATGAGGCTGAAATAGCCCCACCACAGTGTGCTGTCCTGTCTTCCCGTCCTCAGTCCCAGCCTCTTGCACTTTCTAATGTTCTTAAATGGTCTTTCTAGTCAGTCTTTTCTTTTGGAAATCAATGTGTTTGGAAATGAATATGTGTTCATATCCCATGTAGGAAATATGTCAAAGATAAGCCCAGTTTCTGTAGTGATTATAACAACTCAATACAAAAGACTCCTCACACTGCAAATGGAAAAATGAGTTTGGGATGTGTCCAGTGTTTTGTATTTCCACAGACATTGAAGCCTTCACTTCCAGAGGGTTTTTTACCTTGCCTAAAGCAAGTTATCTCTTGAAATGTAGAACTAATACATCAGAGAAGTACAATGAATATACACAATCTTCTCGCAAAAATGTGTATTTTTTATTCCACTGTCTGTGGTTTTTGACTTTATTTTTGTCATGACCATTTACTAAATATATATACATTCTTATTTACTTCATGATCCAGCTTTAATATTTTTATGGTTTCTCCAGAATTACTCAAATAATTCATAGCTCATCCCTGAGAGAAAAGATGTAGCTGAAAGCCACCCCAGGGAAGGGATCACCCACTGGCTCCATGAGGGCAGGTATTGATGGATGCACTGGAGAAGTGTCACCTTGATGAGTGGAATGAGGACTCCTTTGGAAGGTATTTAGAGGTTTTTGGTACCAATAACTTTACTCCTGGTTTCATAGGCACATCAACAATGAAAGCCAAGCAGCACGTAGTCATATGGAAAAGCAAGCAGCAATGTGTAATGAGGGAAGCAAACATGGTTAAAAGCAGGGCCCTGTCCTGGACTTCAGAGGGGGAAGAGATGAACCAGAGAGGAACAGGCATAAGAATTGTTGTCTCCTGAGAAGGTATTGGGGAATTTGGGATGCAAAGGAAACATGGTGTAGTACTGTGTAACAAAAAAAAGCTTCTTTTTTTTTACAGATTGGGATATTTTTACATTTGCTCCAGTTCTGTCTGCCTGGCAATGGTTGCCTGCCCCTCAGCCCCCCTGGGGATGCTCTCCCCACAGTCAGTGTACATTGGCAGTGACTCTGCTTTCCACTCTGAGAACATCCCACTCTGCTACCAGCAGAACTGTGAGAGTTTGGCTTTGTTTGTTTTCCTTACCCCCCCAGGAGGAGGTTGTTCCCAAAAATGCTCCCAACTGATCCTCCCTTCAGGTACGTTCCTCCCGTGGGTTCTCAGGCTGTGGTCTGTGCAGTAGGAATAGCACATGGAGTCATTCCTGCTGATGCCCACAAGGAAACAGTAGAAAATCATGCAACAATTGGCATCGTGGTGGAGAAGGAAGGAACAGTGTTACCTTTTCTTGATCAAACCCGGTCCTGGAGCTCAGCTCTGGCACCCGTGTACTGCAGATCAGTCCTCACTGGGGCTTCCCCCCCCTTGTTTGTGCACACTTATTTACTCCACCCTTTGTTAATTCCACTTTGGGCCTGGTCCTGGAAGCACCAGCTGACACGATGGTGCAATCAATTCTTTAGTGTCCAAAAGTGCAAGTGCTTCGTGGCAAAGCAGCATCTGCCTGCAGTGCCAGCTGAGCTCTGCTTCCTCCAAGGCAGAGCTCTCAGCTGTGTGCAGTGTGTGAGGGGTGGCCTGGGAGGGGACCAAACTCTTGTCCCCTGGGTAAACTGGTTTGCACATCAAGTGGAAACTTTCATTATTTACCAGCTGGTCAAAATGACTTTGCTATTGACACGGGCTTCATTATGTCAGCCATTCCATTCTTTGAAAACATGGGCATAACAAAGAAAGAGTGGTGGCAGGGAGGGGGAAATTCCATTTCTTCCTAAATTGAGTGGAAACATCTTCAGGAAAATTAAAGAAGAACCCGAGAGAAGGAGAAGAGCAAAAGAATTAACTATAGCCAAAGCCACTTTCCTTTTTCTTTTTCAATCTCCCTTCCAACATGCTCCTGGTAAAATCATTACAAAGGCCGTTTATTTTTAAAATTGAAAGATTGGGGAGAGTCATAATGAGATATTATGTGTAAAAGTTGCACATAAATTTCCTTCTGTCATATTTTGGGCTCTCCTAACGCATCCCCTTGGCAGGCCTGAGGGAAGCTGATCGCTTTAGTATAGATTGTGTGTGCTTCAATAATATTGCCCAAGGACACAGCTACTGGGTGGCTGACTTGGCTACATACTGATTTAAAAATTAGCTGGGCTTTTATTTGCCACACTAAACTGCTCCAAAAAAAAAAAAAAAAAAAAAAAAAAAAAAGAAAAAAAAAAAAGGGAAAATAAGAAACTTTTTTACCAGAATGAAGCAGCAGGTTTGAAGCAAGACCCTTCTTTCCTTTCGTTTTTGGGAATGCAATTTTTTTGCTCACTGGAGAGTTTTGTGCTCTCTCAGCTTTGCAGGGAGCCCTGGAGGAAAGGTGAGGTGATGGTGTGTGGTGCAGGTAAGGCCAGTGCTCAGTGCCTGCTCTCTGGAGTCTCTCCTTACGGGTTGCCCCGTTCAGATCTCAAGGATATGGAGCTGAACAGTTCCAGGGTCACACCTCACCCTGGCCTGGCTCTCAGGTCAAACACATCTGTCACTCCTGTGGAAGTGTAATGACCCCAGATGCTTTAAATGTCTTAAAGAAGAGTCCTGGAGTGTTTTTGTCATTGTCTTTGTGATCAGTCGAGTTTGAAATGTACTGTCACACCTGCAGCCTGGGGTTTGTGTCCCTGCTCCGGGTCATGGAATTGTCCTGAAAGCCATGAGGGTCATGCCTGGTTTTTCTGCTGAATTTGGTGGGCCCTGATGAGGATTTTATTTCTTTCTTCATATTTTGTTTTCATTGTCCCCATCTCTCTGAGGTTTTTGTGCTTCCAGGAACTCAACTCAGGGATCTCCACAGCTGCCAAGAGCTGGGACATTTCCTTTTCCTGTCCTTTCTTGGTCTAAACCAAAAATTGGTCTTCAAGGAGGCAAAGACCATCAAAGAGCATAAGAATAAATAGTAATTCATACCAGTCTTTGCTAATGTGCTTAATTTAGAGCTCTGGAGTCCAAGTCCTAGCCACATTGCCTCTGTATTCCATTTTTTATGAAACATTTGACCTATTTACTCACTTTTTGACCCAGCAGTCTAAGAAATATAAGATGGAAAAGACATGACCAAAATGAGAGGTTTAAATAAATAGCTTTTAGTGTGGGAGAAGGCCAAATTCATTGTAAATGTAAACATGTATTTTTGACATGAGCCAAATCTGTGTACCCTTATACTTTGGGCAAATCTGAGCTTTACATCCTGTGTCTCATTCCTGTGCCAAACAAAAACTGGAACTGGGACTTGAAAAGCCAATACTTTAGCTCAGATGCAGAGAAACATGCTCTGGACCAAACCTCCCAAGCTTGTCCCACTGGGAATTATAGTTAATTAAATTAAGATTTCAGTCTTCTTCAGTGATATCTTCATCTCTGGGTAGCAGCCTTGGGCAAGGTTGAAAGTGAAACTTGCTTCCTTTGCTTCAAGGCAGCTTTGTCTCAAATCGACTCGAGGATCCAAAGCTCCATGTGCTGCTATTAAAGCTCCCTCACCACAAGCTGCTCTGCCAGCATTCCTGAATTCCCGTTCCTGCAGGTGCCCCGGCGTGCTTTCACCTGGAGTGAATTGTAAAAGGAGTCATCGGGGTTTATTAAAGGTTTGTGTTGCTAACATGTCGTCCATCACACCATTAATTAAGACAAATTCCTCTCTCCCCAGTTGGGTGGCTCCAGCGTGTTTATATTACCTGTGTCTCCCCACCCTGGCCTAACCCGACGCTGTGTGACTGATTGCACCCCAGAGACGCTCCAGCCTCTTCAGGTAATTCCACTGCTGAGTCTCCAAAACCCAGGAATTAAAGAAACCTCTGCCCTGGGCTCTGCTCCCCGTGTAATTAGGAGCAGAGCGAGCGGCGTGTTCCCAGCACAGCCCACACAATGGGGGTGTGTTCTTCTGGGACAGTCTGAGGAGACCTCATGGGGATCAGGGGGTTTATATATATATGTGCATGCAATAATAGTAATTATCCTCATTAGGGGGTTAACTCCATTTGCTTTCAGAACTGGTGGGAGGGCTGGATGACACCCCTGGAAATCCCAGCACGGCCCCTCTCGTGGCCCTGGGGGCACTTGGAGCTGAGCCCCAGGTGCTGCTGCCTTCAGCAGGATGTTCTCCCCCCTTCAGCTGGGGCTGCACAGGTGAGGTGGGCACATCCTTTGTCTCTCTTTTCTCACTGTGTAGCACATGGAAACCAGTTGCTTTTGTAACATTTTCCACCCAGCTTTGATCCCGCAGCAGCTGTTTCATTTCTCCAGGGTAGTCTAAGAAGCAGCAGAGGCTCACCTAACAGCCCCTTAAATTTCTGTGCTTCTCACCAATGCTCCTCCCTCAAAGTTCCTGAGGATTAGGGACACAGAGCGGGATGCTGGATGGTTATTTTGCCGAGAGTAACAATATTATCCCTTAGCCTGAGTCATAGGGTATAATTAGAGCTGTAGGAACACTGCTCTCAGTCACAATGTGTGCTGTAGGAACACTGCTCCAGGTCACAATATTTCCTGTAGGAACACTGCTCCAGGTCACAATATTTCCTGTAGGAACACTGCTCACAGTGTGTGCTGTAGGAACACTGCTCCAGGACACAATATTTCCTGTAGGAACACTGCTCTCAGCTCACAATGTGTGCTGTAGGAACACTGCTCCAGGACACAATATTTCCTGTAGGAACACTGCTCTCAGTCACAATGTGTGCTGTAGGAACACTGCTCCAGGTCACAATGTGTGCTGTAGGAACACTGCTGGGGAGGGAAGGTGCTTGGAAAGCTGTTGGAAGTCAAGTCAGATTTCCAACCTCTGTGCATTATAGGATATAACAAATTGACCAGAGTAGACAACCATGCAACACACTTCTGTATGTTCACTGAGCTCACCTCCAGAGCTACACAGGGAAGAAAAGGGATTTTGTTTTTTATTTTAAGAAAGGATTTTGCTGTTGCTCAAGGACCTTGGTTTATTACATGATTGCTGCTTCAGTGAAGTTTTCCCAGTGCTCTGGGAAAGGTTGGCTTTGATGAATACTCAGATTTGAAGGAATTCTGGAAGAAATTATTGAACCAGGACTTTTCAACATTCTCATAAAGAAAGCCGTGTTTCTCCTTTGAAGGTGACTTTCTAATTTGGAATTGGAATAGTATTTTCTTTAGATAGGAAATAGTCCAATTCTGAAATAGCAATGTTCTGAATCTTTATATATCTCCATTAACCTGATATCATTATGGAATGTATAATTTACAGTTATTATGGCAAAAGGAAAATATTTGAGATAATTCCTTTTAAAACAAAAATCTGTTGAGAGAAGTGATTCAGAAATTTCAAGAAGCCTTGAATGTAAGAAAATCTCTTCCCTTCTCTTTCAAGTACCATTTGCCTGAATGCCATTTAATGTTGGTTTTGCATTTGGCTGAATTTCCTCTGTTTTAAAAACTTTTAGTTTGCGTTTAAAAAAAGAAAAGCTTGGAAATCCATCTGGTGCCACTGAGGACTTGCACTATTGAAAAATGGCACTGGGAGCTGGAGATCCAAGAAATCAAACAGAAGAAAACTACTCCTGGAAGTCCAGAAATAGGAAGAATGAGGAGATCAGTGAGTTACTGTTGCTGGGGCCTGGACATTTGATGTCCAAGGATGTGGAATGTGGATGTCAGGGTTTAGGGACACTGGAGCAGAGAAGGCAGCCACTAGTGATTAGAAGGATAATTGTACCAGGACAGAGAGAAGAAACAACAAGAGGGATGGGGAGTTTGTTGAGAGCAGTTTGTGCTGGTGCTGTATGTCTAAGGGGAACGTGAGTAAGGGCTAACCCAGCATGAGGTCAAACAGCAGTGCCTGCTTTAATGCTTTTTTGCACCCCCTAAAGATTGTTTATTAGCAGTTTATTTAAAATAATGAAATATGAATTGTCAGTTTATTCAGGCTGAATTTTAACAGGGACTTCTCTGCAAAGGGGGAATCACTTCTGAGCTAAAATCAGGTATGAGCTCCGCAACCTTTTGGCTTCTCTTTGTAAACTTTCCCAGCTAAAAATGGTTTCACTATTAGGAATGACCTCTTTCATTTGCAGGTACTCTTTGTGATCTGTTGCCAGGCCAGTGGTTCACTAGTGTGGGATTCCTCACAATGTTTAGGAAGCAAAGGACAGACCTTTAAAGAAAAGACACCAGTGCACACACCAGTCACCCACACTCCAGCTTTTAGGAAAGTTTTCACACCAAGCCTCTTCTGACTTATGCAGATTTTTGCTCTGGATTTTAGTCAGAAAGAGAACTCAGTAAACTTGAGTCTATCCTGAACTGTACATCTGAAGGACCAGACTTGGAATTTTAGTCTGCAGCTGATATTTGTGGTTGTGTCCACCATATCTCAAGACCAAATTGCAGTTCATATGTGAATATCCTCTTAGCATGCAGATCTAGCACAAGCCTTTTTGCAATAAGCCCCCAATGCTTGGTTTAACATGTTATTTTTAAACTGGGAAACAAAATCATCCAAGTTGCATATTCACAGACATAAAAAATGAGGCATTTCATACACACAACTGTATTTTCAGAAGTGTTTGTGCATTTGCCCACCCTGTTTTGTGAGGAATTCTGCAGGGAGGGCTGTGCAGATGGCCAGACCTGCAGTGCACAGCCCCTTTGGGAACACCTCCACTGCCCCTGAGCACAGGGACTGGGGGCACTTTTGGTGTGCACAATTAACCATTCCACAACTTTGATGACAAACGAATCATTATGCTCCTGAAAGTGGTTATTGTGTAAATATTGTCCTTCCTGGTTCAGCAGTGCATCATTCTCATTCCCTTTTGCAGAGCCACAACGCTGCCCCTGCTCCCGCTGGTCTGCACTGGTGGGACTGGCACGTGGAATGCAGCAGCTGCTGAGCTCTGCCACGATCCGAGAGCAGCACAAGACAAGGAGTGCAGAGGGGGCCGATGTCTTCTGCCAAGTGCAGAACTAAGCAGCTGCTTTGTGTTTGCATGTGAACAGAAATGCCTCGTTAACTGCTTCGCTGCCGAGGGCGGGTGGAGCAGGGGAGGGTCGCTGGCCTGGGGGTTACTCAGTGTCAACAGACTGAGTGATTCTCCTTTTGTTCCAAGTAGTGCTGGCAGCATCCAGGACAAACCCTCCTGCCACAGATGGAATAATTGGAGGACAGTATTCAAACAACTTTATCTTCTCTTTATTGCATTGTGTCCATATGTGCAAGAATCTTCCCTTAAAAGAACATTCTTAAGATTGCAAATGCTCAAAAGCTGGGAAATGCCAATGGAAAATATGTTCTCTGATCATCCTTAATTGTATAAAACAAAACTTATAATAGGATGAGGTGGAAGAGACCTTAAGATGTTATCTAGTTCTCTGTGACTCAAGGCAGGATTAGCTCAATCATCCAGCAGTTGTTAAACATGTTCCTTAATGTCTCAAGTTCTCCTGATTTTTTCAAAAGAACTGTGGCTTTTTGGGATCCTAGGGAGGTTGCATTTAAACCTGTCCAGAACTGAAGCTCTGCATCTTATGGAGATGGGAAGGTGATTGAGGAAACTATTGTTAATTAAAAGAAAAGTTAGATTCCTCTATTTTGAGTAAGAGTATCAGAAGTGAGCCTGAGAAGAGAACATTTTACTCTTCAAAGGAATTACAGCCTGGAGAAAGTGATAAGAATTACTAGGACAGAAGTTGAACCCTCTGTAGTACATTTACATCCAGTGTTGTTCCTACTTTACTGATGCTGTGGTAAGGGTAATTGGGAAGAGGCTAATCAAGAGTTTTGAGGTGTTGTGTCTGATGTGTTCTCATGTACAAATAGAAGAGATGGTGCAGGGGAAGTGCAGTTGCAATCTCAAAAAGGGGTTCTGGAGGAAGTGGAAAAGCAAATATTTCTGCTCCAGGCTCTACTATAAAAGGAACAAAGTTAATGAGACTGTGAAGTGCCAGAAACCAGCCCAGGGGGAAGGTGCTGGAGAGGCAGCATATGTGGCCTGTGGGTATGGAAGGAGTTCTGACCTCCTGGCAATCTCTTCCTTAGCAGCTGGGAAAGCTGGGACAGGAGTCCCTCATGGGGCACAGGTCTGTGGTCACTGGACTGCTGACACTCACTAGGGAATTAAATGGGTCTAATTGGGCTGTGAAATATGGTGTGTGAACTTAGGGTGTCTGTGAGGTTGGGTGCTGACAGCAAGCTCTGCAAAGCCAGAAGACTGAAGATGGGAGGGAAACATTTGCTTAAAATATGAAGTGAGGAAATGAGAAGCCTTCACCCCCGTGGGCATACAGCAGGCAACCATGAAACACCAGGTTTCAAGTATTTGCATTTGTCTCCCAAGTGTTGCCATGTGCACTCTGAAGTGCAGGGCAAGACCTGCTGAATTCTAGACAAAGACAAGGCAATTAGAGAATGATCCCACTGCAGTGCTGAAGGCCTGTGCCTTGTCTTCTGTTTATTCATAACCTTCTGTTTAAAGTAATCTTGGAGTTTAACTTGCTAAACAAACCTTTCTTATTCATAAGGAGGGAGGGGGAGTGAGGAAAGGTGAGACTAACAAACAGGGTGAACTTTTTTGGGGAAGACAGTGACTTGTTACAGAAGTAGCAGCTTCTTGGTGAACAGGGACCCAGGAATAGGGAGCCAGGCATATGTTCAGGGAAGCCAGGGGATGGAGAGCAATTACAGCCAAGTCTGGGAAACAGCACCATCCATCAGAATAAAGAGCTGATAGGGAAGTTGTGAGTGGACCAAAGCACGTCAGTGCCTGGTGAGGGCTGCAGCTAAAGGCACTGCCAAGAGCAGCGGGGAGGTCACAGCCACGGGGCCCAGGCTCCTCTGCCTTGATCAGGATGCAAAGCACTTAGTGAGTACAACTGCAGACTGCAGGAGGTGGGAAATGGGAATTCTGGGATTTCACTGAGGATTTGCCTGTCCTTTACTTCATATTAAGCACAAACTGAGCATTGCCAGCCTAAGGGAGCCAACATGGGTTTGGGTGAACTTAAACAATTGGCTTTGCAGCTTTGGTGATTCTTCAGATGTTTGTGTGTTAGAACTTGGCCCTCAAATTAACTGGCCAAACATCCCTCACAGAAGGGAGGATTTATCACATCCAGGTCCTGACTTAAATATGGTTTATAGCTCATATTTGCAAAATCCAATGAGTGGATGGACTGGCTTTTGAGACAGAGTTTTGGATACTCAGTGCAAACAAATCTCAGTTCTGTATCACTAACTTATTTTATGATATGTCTTCAGGAAAAAGGGGGGGAAGTGATACTTGAAACATACATTTTTTAAAACAAATTTCAATTTTAAGAAAACCTAGATAAATGATGAGTCGATTCTCCTTCAGCCATTATTTACTAGACATTTTTAGAGACTATCTATTTATTTATTGTCCTCTGAGACCACTAGAGAGGAAGGAAAATGCAGTTAGTCCATCACTTCACTGGATAAAGAGGGATGCAAACTCTTAATAAAGTATCCATGGCACCCCAAGGGGACAAAAGCAGATTTGCATCCCAGTGGCCCAGCTGACAGACCACATGAGTTACTGCAGCAGCAGCCAGGTCCTGTCAGAGACAGGAGCATGGTGAGAGAAGAGGGAGCAAAACATGATTTGTACTGGCATGCAGAGAACAAGCTAAGCTGTGTAAAAATGAATACATGAAATTAGAAGGATTAATGGGACAAGTTAGTGCAGGGTAGCAGGGAAAGTCCCCTGTCTAGGCACTTCTGCCAGGATCCACCCAGACAGGTTATTTTTTTTTAAACCTGCTTTCTTTTGTAAGTGAAATTTCATCTGGAGAGCACCTCATGAACAGAATTCAATTCCTCCCTCTCAGCTCCACCTGGATAAGCCCTTTGAGCTTTTATATTTTTCTTTTATTAAGAAAATCGTGGTGGTTTTCACAAAAGCCTGAGATGTTGGCTTGATATAAGGAAGGCTAATGGCATGTTAGCCATCAGAAATCATCCAGTGAGTTCATTTGCATCAAATGCTCCTCTTAACCTCATGTTGTAAATCACTTTTAAATAGCTGTGCTGCTTCACCCCAGGGCTGGCTGCAGTTCAGGACTGAGCAGAATAGTTTCTGCTTGTGCTGTGAAGGCCTTTGAAATCACTTGTGATAAAACTGCATAGATGTAAGGTTTTTACTAGTTAAATCACAAAGCAGGGCCTAAATATTTTTCCACAATAACAGTTTGCTAAGGAGCACAGTCTGTTCCTTTCAAGCCAGTCCACTCCCACCTCTGAAGTTAAACAAAGCTCTGTGTGCTCTATATGCAGCATTTGTCCCATTAGGTGGCTGTTTTGGGGTTTTTTTTAGTGCTATACCTGGTTTTGGTCTTGCAAAAGGCAATTACAACACTCACAAGATGACAGTCATTGCACACAACAGAAGGCTGACTAATTGAGGGAAAGGCATGATATTTGGGAGGGAAAAACAAAGCTGTGACATGTAAAATTACATATAAAGTGAGTTTTTTGGTTTCTTTTTCCCCTTATGAAATTCTCAAGAAGTGAACTCCAGATGTCAGCATTTAAACACTGTCAGGTATTTCTCGTACTAGTGTAGCATCTCCAGACCCACAGGGAAATCACAGGCATTGCACACTCCTAACCTGGGGCACAGTGTGCACTGAAGAGGGAGACGAGTCAGAAAAAGTGAAGACCAGGAAATATTGGCACTATTTTGGTACAGTTTCTTTCTCCATTTAACTATAACTTCAACAAGTTGCAGCTAACCTTGACTGATCAGAATTTAAGATGATGTAAAGATGGGTGCCAGGGAAAAAGATAAAACAACAATTAAAGAGGCAAAACCAAACCTTGAAGTCTACAGGTGCAGTGACAATCCACTTCCTAGGTGGACATCAGAATAAGCCCAGTTATCTTCCGTGTCTGCTGCTGTCCTTGCTTTGTGGTGGACTGGAGCTCCATGGACAGCTCTACACATCCATCCTGCTCCTTCTTGCAGAGAAACATTGTTGTCCTGCAGGTCACGTCTTCAATCACATCAACGGTATTCACTCCTCGGTGAGTTGTTGCTGCCTGTGAACCTGTCATGGTTTGGGTTACATCACCCTGGGAGGTGGAGTAGCTTCTCTGCTGGTCTGGGGAAAAGTTGGGAAGAGCATGTGAAGGTGTTGTTCTATGCTGGCTCTGACAAGCAAGTGTGATCTTTTAATGGATTTTTTTTTAATCTGTTTTCTGTGGCTTATCATTTTTCTTGGTCTAGAAGAAAACTCAAGTCAAATTTGGAGGTCTTTCTGCTTCTTCTTCTTCTTCGTCTGTCTTCAAAAAGAGGTTCGTTTGTACCTCCTAAAGGGAGATCACCTAAAACAGATTTACTGAGCAGCCTGAGGATTTGTAAGCCTTATATTCCTAGAGTCCTGTCTCAGGAGATACTTGTATGAAACCTTAGATAGATCCACTGGGAATGTCAGCTTTTTTTCCTACTTGATCTGATGAGGTTTTACTGAGTGATACAAGGCCTTGCTCCCCTGCTCATCACTGCCTTTCTCCATGACCACATGTCCTGAGGGGAGAATACAAGCAAGGCCCTGCTTGTGATGACCCTTCCAGGAGGGTTGTCACACCCACGTGTCACCACTGGAACATGGGGAGGCCAATGCTCAGCCCTGGCTTTTGTCAGAAGACAGCTCTTGGTCCGAGTGTGAAAACACACCCGTGAGAGCAGGAGTTATCAAATGTGGCAAATGCTAATGGCAGCCTTGCTGCTGAGGAGAGTTAAAGCTGACTTGGACTTGGTCAAAAAAGGTAATGAGAGTCAGAGCTGGAGGCAAAAAATAAGTGTACTTCAGAAATAATGTTTTGCCTAGATTGTTGAGTTGTGGTCAAGGGAACGAGAAGGGGGACGGGGCTGTTGCCGGGAGTTTCGCTGGGACAGGGAATGTGAGTGTAGGAACATCTGGTGTGTTTGGTCCTAACACTCCAGGTCTTTTACCATATCCTGCCCAGCACTGCTGAAGTAAACCAGGTGTAAGTGGTTTCAGCAGAACAGCCAAAACCACATCTTACTCAGAGAAATCGTGTCTTGAACATGAAGGCTTTGTTCTCCAGGGCCAGAGCTCCTCTCTCCCCACTGGTAGTTCATGAAAGTGTTTACAGAGGCCAGAAGCCCAAAGGAATTGAATTCAGGATCTTGAAAGCTCCGGCCTTCACAAAATAAACCTTCAAAGGAGATTTAGAACTATCAGCAACAAAATACTTTCTATTCTCATCTATGGCAGCCCCCTCCGTTCCTGTCTCATGTTTATTTAACAATTTAAAAAATAAATCCATTGCTTTCAGCTCAGGCAATTGATATTTTTAAGGTCTGTGGTGGTTTTTTTTTTCATGTACAATTTCCATAATATTCTATATTTTCTTTTTTCTTTTGTTATTTTATTTTAACCATCATTTGCTCTTGGCAATTAGAGCTCTTGCTTTTTCCTTATATTGGTAATGAGATAAGCAAGGTGAGGAAATGCTGATGACAAAACCTCCTACACTCCTCCTCTTTACCTAAATAATCCAAATTAATGCCTCTTTTCCACATGGGAGGTTTGGCTTAAAATAGATCCAAAAGTCCATATTTTCCAGTATCAGCACTAAAGCTGTTTCTGCAGTGCCTGTTCCCTGTGCTGTTAGCACTGAATCAACGAGAGCTTCACAAAGGATGTCGTCAGGAGGCTCTTTAAGTTTCATTTAAAAATAAATAAACCCCAAATCCCTGGGATCTACTGAACTGCCCCCAAACTGGGCAAACACCAGAGCTAGTTTGAACTATTTGCTCCAAATTACTCTTGTGAGTTTAGCCCCTTGCTTGCTTACTGGATTGTTCAGAAATCAAATGAAATACATGGAGCAGACCTGCAATTCTGGAAAAACATCATGGGGCTTTTTTAGCTGCATCCAAGTAGTTGGATTTGATTATTATTGTCTGATGAGGCTGATTGCCAGTAAAACATTATGTTGTTTCTATCCCCTCCTTGTGTGGCTGAAGCATTCCAAATGTGGGGGGAAAAGTGAAAACCAAAAGCAATTAAAAACAAACTAGAAATCCATAATGACCTCCTTACTCATATTTTTAAAGGGAGTTCAAGCCTGCTGTTTAAACTGTATTTCCTGTCTAACAAACTGTATTATTTCTGCTATAGGTTTTCTCTCTTTTACTTTAAAGAATACATAGCAGAAGGGCCCTTGCATTACTTGGGGTTTGTTCCATGCCCATGAGTGCTCACAGTCAGACCCAAACACCAGAGCTCCTTAAAAATAGAAACCAAGAGGGAAAAAAAAGACCAATTCAAATACCTCTCCAACTGTTCTTCAGATGGCAGTCAGGCCACACTGGACATGGTTCCCAGCAGCTTCACAATGACATGGAAAAGGAAAATGAAGCTTTGAGCCATCATGTCTTCAGGGTTTAACTCACTTTTCTCACTCAACAGCAACTAGCTGGTGTGAATAACCCAGCTGTCTCCATGAGCTGTGCAGGTTTTCAGTCTGCAACAGTCCCAGCAGGAAAAGCTTCTCTGATTGAGAGCACCTCTGTACCTGGCAGCATCTTCTCCTGCCATTCTTGGAGCAGAGGCCAGAGCCTTTGCCATGGCACAGGTTCCACAGGAAGACAAGGCAGTGGAAAAAGATCCCATCTCACCAACTGCTTCTCTGGGATGAGGCCACAAACCCCAGGACCCAAGGGCAGGCAATCATTTGAAGGAGGTGATGTCCATTGTGCCAGCTGAGAGGAGAGCACTGCCCAAGAGGACATGGGGGCACATCAAAGACAAACCACCGTGCTGGAGGCAGTGCCTCAGGCTGAACACACACCTGGCTCCACAGGTGCTGGAAGGGAGGTGGCTCCTGCAGCACTGAGCACCACACACCTGAACTGCAGCACAGTTTATCCTGCCTGCCCAGCCAGGAGAGGACGCCCATGCCTCAGAGGTCCTTGTTTTCAGAGCTCCTCCCATTTTTAATGACCTGACAGATCCTCACAGTGGGGAAAAAACCATAAATATTGCATGGATTATCTTTAGTTTTTGCAGCACAACCACATTATCAGGGCTGCAAGTCAAAACTACCTGGCAAGAAGAAAACATGTTAGAAACACATGAAGAGAGGAGAGAGAGAAAGACACTCTACTCATCAGGGCTGTTTTTATGGCTTACCTTGCCCTTCCCCTCCTTGAGAGGAGCTGTGCCTGGAAGCTGTGCAGGTTTACCCACGAGGAGGAGGCATCGTGCACCTGGTGGCTGAACACACAGGTGGGAGGCTCCTCATGCAGGAGGACTGTGGGTCTTCTGCAGGGCTGAATGTATCACACAGGGCAGCTCGTTTTCCAAGCAGTTCAACGTGCCATCGCTTGTGCAAAACACGTGTCCAGCCACCAGGCTTGCATAAATTGGCTGTAAATAGTTAATTAAATGCATTTGTACCCCACCACCTGATTTGCATGCAGAATTGTCAAAACAGCCTGCTAAGATTAGACACAATGTACTCCCTGAACACAATTGTACCACTGAAACAGTTTGAAAATCTGGCGCATTGAATTAAATTTTCACATTGTGCAATCTTGTGTAATAACAATAATCTCCTCTGCCTTGGAGTATAATCGCAATAAAGAGCTTTTTGTGATTCATTCAGTGTTTATTCACTCAGTAAACAGCCCTTTATTGCTTTTTATACTACAAAGCAAATGAGATTATTGCTTAAATTGTCCGGTAGCAACTAGCTTCTGTCCTCTGGCTTGCTTATTCAGTTTGTTTTTGTGTTGTGGTTTTGGAAAAGAAAACTTGTTTAAAATTAGCTCCCCAATAAATCACAGTAACAATGAAGTGAGAGTTTCTGCAGTGTGACAGATTTGTAGCTTTTTATGTTTGTAATGATGATGATATGTTTTCTAGCTTATTTATTCCATTCTGCCTTTATTCTCTCAAACTCTGAAGTGTGCTGCAGTGAAGAAAACTCCAAGATGTTGAAGTTGGGGAAGGGGGAACTTGCAGTGCTTGGACTGCAGAGCTGCCTCTGTGGCATTCCCAGGAAGGAAAGTAAACAGGCAGGAGTCTGATGTTCAGAATCGAGCAGCATCAACACTACTTCATGTCCTGACCCTTCTCCTAAAAGCTTGAGTGATTTCCTTTCCTGGTCCATGCCTGTACCATAAGGTTGGTGATGTTATCTCCTTTGGAAAGTGCCCCAAGACCTTTGGATGGTTAGCAATAAACACTTTTGTTATTCAGTGACTCTCCAAGTAGTTCTCAAGAGCAGCTGTTGTTTAACACACCCTCTCCCCATGTGATGGATGGTGGAGCAGCTCTGTGGCCCCAAAGGCTGGGAACAGTGTGGTGTTCATAATGGAGAACAAGTCAGCTGTAGCCAACATTTGTTCCTTCACTCCTTTCCTGAGTGTGCAAATGGAGCAGCCCATAATTACTCCTCATCACGAGGCCAAGTGGTGTATTCATCAAGAGAATGGGAAAGACTATTTCTCTCTTTCAGGCAGTAACATGTAAATGGCATTTCTTATTTCAGTCCTGCCAACTTTGAGACGTTAGCAAAGCATTTCCCTGATAATTATTGATCTTCTGTATTTATAGAAAGCTGGGACCTAGTACAATTCAATATTCAGGAGATGCCAATTTTCTATGAATACCTGAGAAGGACTTGGTCATTTTCCATTTCTGTAATTGCTCCTGTATTGCTGGGACATGAATTGCATTCTTTAAAATCCACCTAGAAATGGAACATGGGTGAGGAAGCTCTGCATGAATTTCTTTCTCCTCACTGAAGCCAAGTCTGTTGTTTTCAATTTGGGCACTTTGGGTATTAATGTCCAACTTCATTTACTCACATTTAGTGTCAGCTTCCACACTCAAATGGATACCTTAAATTAATTGATCTAGAATTGCAAATTGGGCCTCTCAACCTGTTAAATATGCACCTGGATCTGTGTTTTCTCTAATGGACTCTATATTTTCTACAAGAGTCTTTGCATTTAGCTGGTCTTGACATCCCTTCAGACTCTTCATCGGAGCTCTGGTTGTCACTGGGGCTCGCAGGGTGCCCAGCACGGTGAGGATTTGCAGTCCTGGCTGTCACAGGTTATTAATTAATCATTCAAATAAATCATGTCAAAGAAATATTAATTAATCATTGCTTCAGAAAGGAGCTCACCACGGATGCTCTGTGTGGGCCCTCAGTACAGCCTGGGAGCTGCTGGAAGTTCACTGTCTTTCCAACACGGCCCATGGACATGATTAAAAGAACCGCCTGAAATCATCCCAACTTCCTCACTATTAAACAGCAGCTACAGCTCCTTCTCTTTTTGATTTTCATTTCTTATTCTTTTTTTTTTTGAACCTGGCAGCCTTAGTCAATAAGCCATAAGCGCCAGGCTAAGAAGAACTGCTGTCATCAGACAAAAAGGCCTCCAAGTCCACATCCCTAACAACCTATTTTAATAACAAGAGCAATAACGGGATTTATTATGCATGCGGCTTTCTGCAATCATTTCTGAAGAGAAAATTAGTTTGAAGCCTCAGGCGACAGTTGAACTCTCAGAGGCGCCTAAAATAAAATGGGGGGGGCAGTGGGAGGGGGCTGAAAAAATAATAACTGGGGAAAAAAGTGTGATGGGAAAAGTTATTGGAGCAAGCATCCAGTAAAGTTTATCTGTGATTTGGTCACGTCCTCTGGAGGGAGAACGTGGTGGGAGATGTGCAGGTTTGCTGGGCTGTGTGGCCAGGTGCCACAGGTGCTGTGGGAGCTGGCAGGGCATGGTCTGGAGATGGTAGAGTATGGTCTGGAGATGGCAGGACATGGTCTGGAGATGGTAGGGTATGGTCTGGAGCTGACAGGACATGGTGTGGAGCTGGCAGAGCACCTGGTCTGGAGCTGGCAGGGCATGGTCTGGTGTGGGTCACCAGCAGCACAGCCCTGCAGCCTTGGTTTACTGTATGGTGAAGTGCTGATGAATTCCAGAGGGGCTCTGTGCCAAGGAGTTAATCTCAGCTCATCCAGGGGGTTAAAAGGAAAAAAACCCAAACCAAACAAAAAAAGAATTAAAAAAAAAAAAAAAAGGAAAGAGTGTGCTTGTGTACACATGTGTCCTCTCAAAGAAAGACAAAGCCAATCACTTTTGTGTACGTAGGACTTTTAATTCTTGGGAATTTTTTTCCCCTTCCTGAGGCAATGCAGGAACTTCACTGCTGGAAATAGTGTGGACCCAGCTGACTGAGACCAAGCATCTCAAACCTGCTATTAGAAGGTCCTTGATTTTGGGCCCTGGTTTGAGGACACATTACTTTACTTCAACCCTGGAGTCTGAGGCCGCCCCTTTTGAACTGTAAGAGGTGGCCAAAGAAAATAACATGTGGTTATTGTTTAAAAAGTCATCGGACCAGAAAAGTATGTGATCACTTAAAGGCAACATCAGAGAGCAGGGTCTTCTGCTGGCTTCATCCAGGGCCTTGGCTAACCAGCTAATTCCATACTGATATTTATGGCTTGTATATAAAAAACAAAATGGTCTGAAGTCCTGTGGCTGTTTGGTACCCATGTCTTTAATGTCTAACTGCTTATTCATTCTAAAAAGTGGGATTTAATAAAACAGTTATTGTATGTTATTTAAATACCGATTGATTATTAAAAACATACTTATTTATAACTGCAAATTATAAAGTACTTGGGGAAGTGTAGCCAACCAAATCAGTGAACTGCCTGATGAATATCCTTTTCTAACCCCATCATTATATATATAGAAAAGAGGTTGACTTATGCAGCAGGAATAAAACTAACTTAACTGCCTTTATGGGTCATTTCTTTCTTTGATGAATACTTGTAACTCCCTTTAACAGTAATAGGACCTTTGCTTTCCAACTGAGCAGAAAATAAACAGTCCTCGCTGTAGGGGCTCTATTGCCTTTTGGGGGGCTCTGAGCAAGGGGAAGCAGAGGTGGATGGGATGTTCTCTGCTTTAATAAAGCATATCAAAAATGTTCCTGAAGAAGATTCCCTTTCCCTGCTTGCTGCCCAGGGCTGCCCAGCAGGTCCTGTGGGTTGCACTGGCTCCTGCCAGCAAAGCAAAACCCCACACTGGCCACCCACACCCTGTTTAGCACTGGCAGAGTCTCACTCCTTAGCAGCCCCACCAGGAACCTGGACTGATAATGCAAAGATCTTCTCCAGGCTTTTTTCACACCAGTCTTTTAAGATTTTTCTCTCTTACATACCTTCCTGGTTCTTGGTGGCTTTTTTCACCTGCGAGAATAAAGACATTGCAAGCTGGAAGAAATGAGAAGTGCTCATCCCATCCCTCCCCTCCCTTTTGATTTGGTTTCTTTTACCCAGTTTGTTTTACCTTTTTTTTTTTTTTTTAATTTTAGTTTTTTCTGTGGTTAAATTGTATGATTAATGAAGGCTTGGAGAGAAAAAAAAAAAAAAGAAAAAAAAGATAGACCTTTCCTGACTCCTTTTCTAAATGTAAAGTGCAGCTGCTGTTGCAGAGACAGGTTCTGCAGCTCCACAAGCTCTCACAGCACAGCAGGCCTGACTCACAGCCAAGACAGAGAAAATCTGATATGGTATTTTTGTCTCTGTTTAGGGAAATCAACCCAAACCAAGGTGGTAGCTGAGAGAGAAGACCATGAGTGAGGGGAGAGGAAACTTGTTCTTTAGGAAAAAAAACAAAAAGAAAGAAAAAGAGAGTCTGTTAAAGTGAGCTCCCAAATAAATAACAAACACTTGGCAATCCTCTATTTAATTTTACAAATTAACTTTCCAAGGAAAAAGCCTTGTTTTGCCTCCGTGAGCCTCGTTAATATCTGAGGGTGTCACCAAGGTGTCACATCACCAGCAGGTGTCAATCAGCACAACTGCCCTGAAATCACTGGAACTGCATCCACTTCCACAGGATCCAGGCCAGGAAAAACAGGCACATCCCTGGGAGGTGTGTTAAAGCCAGGGAAAGCACCAGAGCCTGCTGCACCAGTGTGCTTTTCTTTCCACAACTCTCTCTTTTTGCCTTATTCATTCTTTTAACTTATTGATGTTCTTTTCCAAAATGTATTTAGATTCACTGTTACAAATTATTTGCAATTATCAGATCTGTTGACTCAATCACTGTTTTGTTGTATCTTTTCACCTTTTAGTGTAGTGAAAAAAAATCCATTCTTAAGCAAGATAAAATCTTTAAAAAGATCTTCATTATATTTCAATAGCAATCTTGCTTTTGTTGAAAGAGAATACAACTGTTTATTAATTAAGAGGAATTTGCTTAAGTTAGTTCCACTGAACAAACACTTTGTTTGGCTACATGAGGCCAAATACTTTGAATTTTCCTTTGCTGCAGAGTGAAGCCCTGCTGTTATTGCAGTGAATGCTCTATAGTTCAGAGCAAAAAGAAGCAGTGGGCCAAGTCCTGCAGATTTTATAGACACCTCTGTAACCTTCCCTGTATTTCTAAGGAACCCACTCACACCATCATCTGAGCTCCAGATGGATCAGTTATTGTGAATACTTGGCCTGTTAAACCTCCTGTTCTCTGCTCACAGTCAGTGAAAAAAGTCTGGTATCTTCTTGCAGTTTGGTCAAAATTTCATGCTAACAAATTTCAGTCTGCCAAATTCCAGTTTTTGTCCCAGTTGTTGGCATTTGTAAAGCATGAAGTCAGTGGTATAGCTCATTGATGTAATTCCCTGCACAAGGAAGGCTGCAGAGCTCTTGCTGCAGCTCTAAATATTTTTGGAGTGAGATGAGCAAGAGAATGTCACCCCAAAACCTCGTCCAAGGCCCAGCTCAGGACTTTCCCCTGCAATGAAGTGAAAGGGGTTTCTGCCCATGTCCCCGGTGATTTGATTGCTTTTGTCCTCATTTTGCTGAGAGAGGTTGGTGTCAGAATGGGCTGGAGGAAAGGCTGCTCATCCTACCAGTTCTGTGGGAGCTTTAACAGATCCCCAGAAAAGAAACAGTGCACGTTGTGCCAGGAAGCAAAGCCCTAATCCAGCGGGTTTGTTGCTCTTGAAAGACAAGGTCCCAGTTTGAAGAGCATTTGGACCTTGACCCAGTTCAGGCTGGCCTTCAGTGGTGCTGGAGGAGGCCAGGATTTAGAGCTGGATTTTATAACTCTGGTTTGTCTTCAGGCTTGTGTGAAAAAGGCTCTGGATGGATTGATGTTGCACCCTGTGGGTCTCAGCACGGCGTGGGGGGAGCTCTGCACAGGCACACTATGCTCAGCCAGCTGAGGCTCTGGCTGGAATTTGGTCCAGGCAAAGCCACCTGAGTGCCAGGTGTTCAGATGTGTGTTTTTGGACAGCTAACCCACACTTACACACCACTGACACTTATTTACAGCATCACAGCTGGCACAGTAACTGGAGGATTCTGTGAGGCAAAGGGTGAAACAACTTTGCCAAAAGGCAAAAGCTGAAGCTTTTCTTTTTGTGTATTGAACGTTCCTGTGGGCACTGCACTTGCTCTTTTCAGGCTGGGTTATTGTGGATCACCTCTCTAACCTGTTGTATTAATTTCCATTGACTGTGAAAAGAACTTGTCAAATAAGAAGGACACAGGAGGGGGGAGTCTTTTAATCCATAAGGCACAGTTCTTAAAAGCACCTTGTTGTGTAGTAGCTGCACACAAGTGAAGAATTTGTCAAGAATACAGCGCTGCTGCTAATTGTCTGAATAAATTACAGCTTTGGAGCCTGGAAGCCACAAATCATGTCATTGTAGCACTAAGCTGTTCCTTTATGGAATTGGTCTTTTATAACTTGGAAAAAAATTTTTAGAACACTGCCCTGCAGTAAAAATTAGAGAGAGAGAAGGGGAGAGAGAGAGAGAGAGAGAGAGAGAGACAGAGATTGTGTCCATGGGGGTGTGAGCAGGCAGCTGAGCTCCCAGCAGCTGTGTCGGAGAGCAGAGCTCCCAGTCTGCTCACCTCTTACACCAAGTTATCTGAAGCAGCAAGAGCACAGGTGAAGCCCTTTGGAGTGCTGAGAAATAAGAGAAATAGGCAGGATTAAGAGAACTGTTCTGGCTGAGGGAGGGTGGCTGGTGGCAACTTCTGCAGTACAGATGTCAGCTCATTCCTCTTTGGACCATTAGGACAAGCCATCCTTAAAAGAAAATATTAAAACATGTATAACAAAGCACATACTACAGATTCATATGACATTCACTTTGTTGCAGAGGACTTGCAAAAAGAAACTACTGATTATTTTACCCATAAAGATTTTTTTTTTCACAAGAGTGGAGCAACAGGTCCGTGTTGCCCTGGTAGTGCAGGCACTTGGCCATTCTGGTTTTTCCTTCCAGCTTTAGCTACTGTAGAAGAAAAAGGAATAAAGGACTATTTTCATTTTCTTCTGAAATATCTGGTTTCAGACTGTGGGCTGAGTCCTGCTCTCACTGTTGTCGTTTGAAAGACTCCTACTGAGTTCAGCAGTCTCTGGATGGAGGCAAGTCCATGAGCAGTAATCCAGTGTGGCACAGTCTTTAAAGGGGAGTTTAGCTCTGTGTAAAGAGTGACTCTGCGAGATAATTCCCAGTTCATACTGTGAACGAGACAATAAAGTGGAAAGTGCTCCCTGGAATTTCCTTAAGGCAACCTGAAGCTGTGCTCAGGCTCTTTCCCAGTTTATTAGTAGTGTTTGGCAAAGTACCTCAGGCTCCTTTGCAGACCACAGTAATTGGTTACCAGACACTGGAGGACAGGCTGCCTGATAAAATTCAAAGTCTGTAATGAGGCAGACAGGCATGATAACACAGCAATAAATCACAGCTGCTGGGGCATATTCCTGGGATGGCTCACAGAGGTGTTTCAATCAGAAGTCAAGAAGAACCTGTAGCTCCATGTCATACATCCCTTCATGGTCAAATCTCATCCTGGAGCCTCTCCAGGTGTCAGGTCAAAGGCAGCAGTGAGGCCCATGCTGAAGAGACAGTAACTACAGAGGAAATGCCAGACAGGAGATGTGCTCAGACTTGTTCTTCAGAGGATGCAATAAAAAAAAAAATTGCTATTATAGTCTTCAGGAAGTTTAGTTCCTAGACCAACCATCCATTAGTGCACCACATGAATAATTAATTGCAATCCTGGTTCTTGCCTGGGATTGTTCTCTGCACAACCCAAAAGTGACATGGGATAAACATGGTGCTGATTCAGTAAGTTGGTAAAGTGTTCAGGAAGGTTGATGAAAAAGTCTCAGTGTCATCAGTAGTTCCAAACCCCCAATATCTCCCTGAGACAAGCAATGTGAGGACAGGTAATTTGCACCAACAGGGGAAACAGCTGCTTTTTCCACACATGAACCCCTCCCTCCCCTGTTTCAGTAAACTCCATGGACAGACCAGTCCATGTGCCAAAGGCACTTATGGAGAAGAAAGCCTTTCTTCCACCAAACCCACAGCAAATCATCAGCTTCAATGCATAACTTTTTGTTTAATAGACCTGTTGTTCAGAACGTGCCTTTCCTTGCCCAAACTCCTTCTAAAACTTTAGCCCTGTCCCCAGATCTGGCAAATCACAGCAGATTTCTCCATCACTGCTTGTTTAGAAAGTTTGTTCCAGCTTCCTTAGAAAAACTGGGTAGGCAAAATGCTGACATAGCTCAAGTAGCATGAAGAGCAAGTGTGACAGTTTTGACAGAGAGAGGCAGATGGCTGGGTCCAAAAGTACCAGCCTCATATACAGGGGTCACAAATTCAGCTTCCATACTTGAGTTCTGTGGTTTGCCTTTCAAAGTGTGGAAAATTCTCTGTTTGAGAGTGATCTCCAGGCACTTACAGACACGTTTGGATGTGCAGTGCAGAGCAGTCCCTGGAGAACCCAGTGCCAATAGACTCGTTCACTTTTAGTGCTGAAATTACAGGGTGAGTTGAGCCCAGGCTCTGATGAGGCCAATATTGTTTAATGTTCTGTATTATGGATTTACCTGCAGGTGAATGACACACTGCTCAATTTCTTGTGTGTGTTCCTTGATGTTCAGTGTTTTCTTGAGGGTTATCATCACAGTTGTAACACGAGGTGTGGCTCCACAAGAAAGGAGCCCAACAGGGGATACCTGCACCAAGGCCTTGCACTTACCTGAGAGCCAGGCAGCACTTTCAACCTCTCTGGAGCCCTGGATGTCAGTGGAATGTTGGAGCAAGCCCCAAAGAGCCCAGGAAGATATTCTCAAGGCTGGGGCACCTCTCCTGTATGGAAGGGCTGAGAGTTGGGGTAGTCCAGCCTGGATAAGAGATGGCTTGGGGGAGACCTTATAGAACCTTCCAGTACCTAAAGGGGCTCCAAGAGAGAGAGAAGGACTTTGGATAAGGGCATGTAGTGATAGAACAAGGGGGAATGGCTTTAAACTGAGAGATGGCAGGGTTAGATCAGACATTAGGAAGAAATTCTCCCCTGGGAGGGTGGGGAGGCCCTGGCACAGGTTGCCCAGAGCAGCTGTGGCTGCCCCATCCCTGGAAGTGTCCAAGGCCAGGTTGGATGGGGCTTGGAGCAACCTGGGCTGGTGGAAGGTGTCCCTGCCCATGGCAGGGGGTGGCACTGGATGATCCTTGAGGTCCCTTCCAACCCAAACCATTCTGTGATTCTCTGCTTCTGCAAGCTCCAATAGCACCCTGAATGAAGCCAGGTCCCCTCATACCCTGAGCACCAGGGTGAGTTGCTGTGACCCCACACAGGGACAGTGCTGCAGCCCCAAACCCACCCAACACACCCACACCTTTGGGCAGCTTTGTCCCAGTTGCACAACTCTCTGGTGAGAGGCCCTGCTCTGCCATGTGGCTTGGTGGCCATGTCTCCATCTTTATTCTTCCCCCAGGTTACCACTGGAGCTGGCCTTGCTTCTTCTGCATGGAATTTTTTCTGTGGGATGTAATGGCACCTTTGTCTCTGGTTCCACTTTGGTGCAGTGCAAACTAATTTTTTTGGCAGATTTTTCCACCATCAGTGGGGGATCCAATGGTACAATATCAGTGCTCCTCACCCTGATGATGCATAGCACTAATCCATCATTGGAGCAAGAGTGTGCTCTGATGATGGATTAAAATAATTTATCATAAGAACAAGGGGCTATAATGTAACACCATCAAAAGATGGCACCATGCAGAGACAAACAGATCAACCAGGAAATTCAGTAATGCTCATCCAGTCAAGTGGATCTGCTGCCAAGAGGCTCTTCTACAGCAAAAGTTTGGCAACCTGCAAAAATACCATTATTCTCCTTGCTGAAACAACTGCTTGCAGTAATGGCAATGAGTTAAGGATTTTCTGTTTTGAACAACAAAGGGAGCCTCCCACTGCTAGCCACTCCCTTTTGAGGACTGAATATTCCAGGTACAATTACAGATCCTTTTTGCCCTCTGCAAGTCTTAATTTTTCCATAATGAAATGCAAATATAACAGCTATTTAAACCAGCAGTCCAGTGTAGGTTTGCTGCTGCATGGTTAAGTGACTGAGAGAGAGGATTTAAAACTCAGGAGACATGGTTTTAGTCTTAGCTTTCTCTTGGAAGCACTACATCTGTAATTCAGCACTTCATTCCTGTCTAGAGCACATTTGCTTAACTGTAGCCATATGTTTACGTGGATTCTTCAGAACTCTGTTAAATTAAGGATTAACTGAAACACCTATTTAAATGCCTTCCTGGACATAAGTTTATAGAATCTGGACTAAAAGCAAACATTGTACTAAAAGTTTAAGAAAAACTCCGAAGATTCTATTTCACTGCTCATGGGCAACCATATTTTGAGCTGCCTGTGAGAAATGGAATGTCCAAGGGCCTCTGTCAGGTGAAATGCAATGGATCTGATGGAAGAACAGAACCAGTATTTCACAGAATCATAGAATAAACCAGATTGTAGGGGACCTCAGGATGTCATTGACTATATTTCTGTCTGGAAAGCAAATAGTATATGGATAAACAGGAGAAAAATTAATAAAAACAAGAGTGATCCTTAACTTTTCCTGTGAGTGCAGAGTACGTGCATCTAACGAAGGAGACACTCCAGAGAATGAATAAAAGTACCTCTGTGCAACATTGATTTTCCAGTCTGAATGACAGTGGTTGCCAGTCTTCCTATTACTGTAATTGCTGGCTAAATGAACTATAATTGTATTAAGTGGTAAATCTGAAATATGTATGTACTGTAAAAAGGAGCTGAAGCATTGCAGGCATAAAAATTTGATTTGCAGTATTTGGAATAAGTTCTAGGGGGAGGTTGGTTGTATGGCAGTGGTGCAGGAGTGTGGGTTGGCTCGGAGGGGTCTGGGTTTGGGAGGGGCTGTGTGGAGAGGGGTGTGAATAGACACCAACTCAGTGAGGCCACAGCTCACCCCCCGTTTGATGGACAGGATGAGCTGCACTCAGCCTGGCAGGCTCAGGCACTTCCACCTGCAAACACCACAGCACAGTGGTGATGTGCCTCTGGCCTGGCTTCCATACATGACATCCACTGGCAGCACATCTTCAGGAACACTCAGAACCTGCAGCTTGTGTTCCACAGGCACATCCTGGGGCCACCCAAAGCCCTGCAGGGGTGAGAGGAGGCACCACAGCCAGGGCAGCTCCCCTGGGAGATTCTTTGGGGCAGTGCTGTTGTTGACACTATTTGCACAGAGCCCACATTTTCTGGCCTCAGTTCACTATTTCACTCCCTCCATGATATTGAAATCATGGTGGATTACATGCTGCTTAAGACCTTTTGCTGCCTTTTCCTGTTTCTTTGACTGTTGCCACTCTTCATAATGGGAGAATTACAGTAGTTTCAATATGACTTTTCATCTTGATATGAGAACTAATGATAGTAATATTTTTAAAAGTCAAACTGAACTGTTTTCACTTATCCAAACCAATTGCTGCAGCATTTAGGTTTGCTAAAATTTGACATTTCAGAATCATATTTTGTTCTAATTTCAGATAGGGAAATTGTTTCCTTCCTGGGCAATTTAGGATATATTTGGGAATATTTGTGGATGCTGTAGTTTGGAATGTGACTGACAGTGAGGTTGAAAACATAACAGAAAATTATCAAAATGCTGCTCATGAAACTCCTAAATTACCATAAAATGGTAATAATAAATGCCAATAATATTCTTGTGAAAAGTTTTCTGAGTAAAACCCCATAAAATGTCAGCTCCCCTCCTGTCAGCCTCACACCATAGTGGGTAACCACGTTCCTGCCCAGGAGGGTTTGCTGCCAGTTTTTGCAACAATAGTGCAACAATACATATTATTTCCAGAATGGAAAGACAAACGAACCTTTGTGGAGAAAAGCAGCAGAATTCCAGCAGCCAGGAAAGGAAGGGCAGCTTGGCCATTGTTCTGGGGGATCTTGGCAGAGGCCCTGACACGGTTGCTGAAAATCTTACAGTAACATTATTGTAAGCAGCAGGAGAAAATAATCTACCCTCAAAATCTTGCTCACAGTTCCTATTTCACCAGCAGCAAATTGATTGCTTAGCAGGGGAAATACCCCCCTCTTTCCATGTGTGGGGCACTGGGAGCAGCTCCCTGCTCTCCCAGCTCTGGGCTGTCCGGGCAGGAGCAGCCAGGGCTGAGCTTGGCTGAGCAGCCAAAGCATTCCCAAAACCTGGGTTCCAAAGCATTCCCAAAACCTGGGACCCAAAGCATTCCCGAGCCCAGGAACCCAAAACATTCCTAAAACCTGGGACCCAAAGTATTCCCAGAACCTGGGACCCAAAGCATTCC